>JBAMYA010046319.1:0-11098 GCA_037176975.1 Arrhamphus sclerolepis | reverse complement strand
AAAGCCGTTTTCATACAGTTGTAGCGCATAGTGCTTTACATAATAAAAATAACAAATAAAACAACAACAGCAAAAAACAAAACAAAAAAAGCCATCACACACCCAAGGATATAATAGAAATTGAAAAAAAAAAAAGCACAGAAACTCAGCACACATAGCAACCCCCCTCCCTCCCTCCACCTCCTTTAACTGTCATCATTAGCTCCGCTGAACCAGGTGAGGAAACAATATTGTATATATAAACACACACACACACACACACACATATATATATAAATATATATAGATAGATATACATACATACATACATGGAGGCAATGATGAGAGCAACAGTGAAGCTCATCATGCCTGACAGATTACTGCACAAACCGCGACAGCTTAAGACTAAATCCTCTCTTTTTATTCTTGTTTTGTTCATGTTCAATAATCTGTTTTTTATTGTTTTTTATTATCTCAGTTTGAGTTGAAAATGAAAGTGTTTATCCTGTCAGACACTTTTCTCCATGATTATTAAAATGACATAAATGGTATTCATCTATACAATCTTATCGCTCCTTGTGTTCTTCTTTCTGCCATCATAATTTATTTGCTTTAAAATGCTGTTCTTTTATGTTAGTTGTCCACTGAGTTGTCCACTCATGTATGACATACAAGTGACTTCGGACTGAAATTCAGCTCTTGGTCTTATTTACCCAGGCTGCAATGGTCCAACTGACTCCAAGACAAACACACACAAACCACAAACACACACACACACCGACATACACTTCCTGACAAAAAAATCTTCCTCTGTTTCCTGCCTCTCATGTTGCCCACAGCTTTCATCCCTGTATGGGGGGAGGAGGGGTAAACAGTCTGACAGATTGATCCACAGTTACAACTTCATGTGAGAGAAACAGCATCCAATTAAGTCTGGAAGACATTTGCATCCATGGAGTTGTGCGTACTTAGTACAAATCTAATGACAGCTGTGATCACAAATGGCATCTCTGCATTCCACAGCTCATTTGTCTGTTACACAGTTCAAGAAGTTCTGGATGCTGGGACTTTAGAGCTGGTAATCCTGACAAGGTGTGTATCTGGAACTGGAGAAAGGTCCCTGATTGCAGCACATGTTAATACATGTTTTAACTGTAAAAACACTAAAAAGCATCTCACCACACCCTCTCGTGTAGAGGCATGATAATAAAGAGGATACATTTAGAGACAAAAATTGAATGATACTTTTACAGATGCCACAATATTTTGCATAACTTCCTAACTCAGTTTCGCTACCTTTTCTCTGAACTATGAAAATAAGCCTTTTTCTTTAACTTGTCCGTGACCCATTTGAAAAAAAGAGAAAAGTAATCACATTTTTTAAGGCTACTTCCTGAGCAATAGATCCAGGCCATATAATTTTGTGATCCTTCCAACAATACCAAGCTCTGTTCTTTTATGTTCTGCCCTGTTCCTAATTTTAGAGAGTCACTGGATCTAAAATGGTTTGGCAAGTTTCAAGAAAAGGACCGACAGCTGACCCATTTCGAGCAAACAAATGTTCTGCATGACACTAATCTGTGCAGGCAAACAAGTAATAACAGCTGCCTAGCAGTTCTACCTTTGACTAGACTTTGTCCATTTTAAACAGACCGTATACTGGTAAAAGAATTGTAATCTGGTTAAAATTCCCTCACCCTCCCAATCGCTACTAGCAACAGGGATGACTCTGGCCATAAGCAACATAAGCCCCCCCCCGATTCCCACTCAAGTTGTGAGACAGTTTTTGTGGCTTCACATCGTGTCACAAATCCACTGTGCCAACACATTTGTTCAGCGCTGTAGCCAAAAAGAGGCTCAAAATGTTGTTCATGTGCACAACAGCTCTGTGCACAAGCAAAGCATGCTGTCATTTAAAAACGCTGACATTTAGATGGTTAAACTATAAATATTTGACAACAAATAGCAATAATTTGACTTTAATTATGTAGCTTTGGAGTAAAATTCAGCATTACTGTGTGATCGGTTGAGGCTGTCCAGCAATATAGATGCCACCAATTAAAATTGTATTTTTATGGTCTTCCTTTTGCTATTTGTGAGTCCAAGTAAACTGAAGTAATGTCTTTCCATCAGCCTGCTCAGAGAGCCCAAAAGAAAAAAGACAGAGAGTCTGGAGGTGCCTCAGTTGGAGTTTCTGGAAGACTTTCACTGTTTATGGCCCATTGATCCATCCATCATCTACACCTGCTTCATTCTCTTCAGGGTCAGGAGCATCTGCTGGAGCCTAGTCCAACTGCTTTGGACAAGTCAGCAGACCATCTGAGCTTAACCATCTGAACCTTGACCATATTCATGTCATAGTTATTTTTTTTAATAAGATTTTAATAGAATTATATTTTTTTCTTTTTTGGTGTATTGAGGGATCTGTCTGAGGTCAGTGACCAGTGAATTTGAGGGTAATAGATCCAATTCACTGACCTGGAAGATGCTAAGATGCTCAATGGAGATGAATGAACAGACCTGCAAAGTCCTTGTTTGTAAAAGCAAGCCATTTTACACATGGTTCTTTGGAAAATTATTGATATGACAATATTTGTTGATAGAATTTTAAAACAATTAGAGCAACATACCTTCTACTGTACAAAAATCTAATTACTGCATGGCATGACTGCACTTACTAAAAGTAGAGGGAGAACAAGTTTTTGTAGGGACCTATCATAGTCCAGGGTTAGATTTCAGGATCAGACCAAGTAAACCATCTAATATTTAGAAACTGTAGCTTAGATGTCGCTACATTCGTGTAGATACATGTCGTTTGTCAAAATCAGAAAACTGAGTGGGTTCTCAGGTGCTCATACATCAGCTTCTTCTTCTTCTTTTTCTATAGTGAAACACCCATCAACATTCAGCAACGCAAACCAGAAAGGTCAGGAACAGAAAGGAAAATGACACTCTGAGCTGCTTCTCTGCAGGATGTGTATTAGAAAGAGGGGGTGGTACGTTTGCATGTTCATTCCCCTTGGGAGGTTGGTAAATAACCTGGGGCTCTTTGATATCCTCCTTTCCTCGCTATTGCTCAGCAGTCAAACCAGTACCACCTGTTGACACTGTTTTTATTCTTCTTAGAAGCAGCTTAAACTACTTTTCTTTTCCCTCCAAAAATGTGAATTTTCTTTTCTGCTCCAAAATCCCTCTGGAGCAGGTGGGTCACAGCCAAACCTTGAACCGCTAAACCTTTACCTGTGCTTGAGATGACTGAAGAGAGAGAACCATTTAAATTGCAAATAATCTAAAGTTTATTCCATTGTTCAGCGGTATCAGTTGTATAGCAGAAGGAAGTTGCTCCTTTGAGTAACGCAGATTTTCCAGGAATTGGTTTAACCCCTCCTCTCTACTAGGGCTAATCAAGATTTTGCACATCACACATCAGCTGATTGCAGTCATGCAGTGATAACTCCCTTCTCAGAAATGTGTTTACTGAGGAAAGATACTCTCACTCCTCAGTGACTAAAGTTTACGATGCAGTTCAGGATGCTTTGACGCTACTACAGGAAGCATCTCAATTTAAAAATCAGCCTGCGTTGTCTAAAAGACTAAAACAGAACAGTTTGCTGACTGCAGAGTGTGCACACCTAGCACGCCTAAAAAGTCCACAATGAGGAGATAAGAGAGGGGAGTGACTGGCAGCTCGATATGCAAGACAACATGTCGCTGCGTGTGACTCTCTAACGCCACCTCATCACAGAAGATATCTGAAGAGTCATGAGCGTACGAAAGAAACACAAACACCGATACTCAGAAGACAGTGAATTTACCAACTATGGCCTCTTCAAGACAGAAGTCCTATCTTTAAAAAAGTAAGGAGCACATTTACAGCAATGCCTAATTCCAGTGTAATGAGGTCTAAATGGTGTCCTGGTTCAGCAACATCTGTCCACCATTGAAGCATTTAATAGCTAAAACACACACACAACAGTTAATGATGTTAAATCCTCCTTCTCATGGTGGTTGGATATGAGAGTCTCTGCCGTACACGGCTGCAGTAGAGTCATAGATGTGAATTCATAGATGCTATTATATATACAAGCAAGTACCCATACAATCCTATAACAACCAATATTTTGGTACGTTTGTGTTGTACTGCACAGAAATGGATGATAATGCTATTAATGCTTATGATTATAAAGATTTGCAGCCATGTCTATATCAAATGGAGCCATGCAAATCTAGTAAAAACTAACAATTAACCTAAAAATCATTTTTTTCACTAACCTGGGACTCAATAACAATAAAGTAAATACATAAACTGCACCTCACTTCATTATATTTTTTCAAATGAACCAATTTTGAGAAGTGGAAAACTATTGTTCTGTTGATGACCTCCCACTGAACTAAACCTCTGATGAGGACTCACATACCAAAAAGGCCATGAACCAGAGTCCTGAACGCACTGACAGCAGACCTACTGCACACTCCAATCCCCCTCCACCACACTGCACCTCAATTTCCTGCAGTGTGGACTGCTTACGTTTTACTTCTTTTCGCATCAAGATGAGAATAAGCTCCATTTCCTGGATCAATTCTGTTCCAATCTACTAAGTGCATGAAAAGCTGCTCTCTATGTCAATGGAAAATGAAAACAAAAGTTCTGTGACCTTTAAAATAGGATGGCTGAAGTGACTAAAAGATGAAGAGAATTGAGGAAAGAGGAATAAGTTAGATGCTTTTTTCATTGCGGGTAAAAGGGAACTTGATGAGGTTCAGATGTGATGTTTCTCTTGACCTCATACATTCAGCTGGCAGCAAGTCAGGGTGCGGCGGTCATTTCACTGCTGTTGTTAATTTCAGTGTCTCCTATTCATGTGCATGATGTTGATTGTCTATTTAATTGCTTGATTTCATGTTGATGAAACTTTCTGTTAAAGGTCCCACGAAGTTTAAATCCAGTTTTACCTCGGAAACAATGATAGTCTGTCATGTCAAACAGACTTGCAGTGAGCCTCAAATCCTACTGTGACCTCCTTCATTTCTAAATTACACAACTTAAATATTCAGCTGAAACACGATCCAATCTGAAAACCTCCAGCTGATGCAGTTTATGCATGTTTAAAGTGACAAAGAAACTGTTGACCTGAAATGCAACAACAAATTCCTGGACTAAGGTGACGATGACGAAGCTGTTTTTTGGTAAAAACTGGAACAATGTGGAAACAAACACACGGCTGTATGCTAAAATTGATAAATAGGATCATTTATATGCACAGCCAGCACTCCTCTTCTCCAGTAAAATGTTGCATTATGCTCTTGAAATAGTGATGGGAACTGAACAATCAGGCTTTTTTTCTCCAACATCATGTTTTGCCGCTTAGTTTTAATGAGTGAATTATGGTCGTTCTTTTGTGCACAATTATCTGATTGAATGCCAACACACAGTTCCTGTTTCACGTCAATTTTTCTTCATAAAAATTAATAGCAGAGACGATTTTATGGAAATCAACTCAACATGCTCCTGTTAGGATTTGGATTTGTTTAGTGGATTTTGTTGTTGTTTTTTTTGTTTGTTTGTTTGTATGTTTTGAGTCCTGTCTTCCTATGTCTCTGTCCCATCATTAACATAACTGCATAGCCCAGTGGTTTCAGCAGATGGGACTGCCTTCCTCTTGCAGCAGCTGCGAGTTCAACTCCCAGCCCACCACCCTTTGCTGCCTGTTTCCTGTTTCGCTCCACTGTAAATAAATCCAACTCAAGCCACAGAAAAAAAATAAAAAAAACAACTTCCTGTTTTACTTTGAAGGTCTATCTTTGTCTTTTTGTATTTTGTATATTTTCAACATACTCAGAGCTTCTACACGACCCACATTGTGAAACGGATCCCAGATCTCCTGCATTTGGGTCCTTAAAAGTCACAACATAACAGCTCCATCTAAATACAGCAGGACAACTGCTGCTTTTACAACCAGAAAAGTACCAACGCTACAAAAAACAATGTCCCCCTGTCCAGTAATCATTTACCAACAACTACGTGCACTGTGACAGTAAAGCAATAATATAACTAATATGCAGCATTTCAGATTTTTAGACACAGCTGACAGGTTGTGTGACCTGTCTTTGGGTCAGCCACACAAATCTTGGTCAGTCTTGTCCTTCTGTCCACTCCACTGGTGGACTACACTGGTTCCCATACACCTTGGATGCACCCCTTTCACTTAAATGGTTTTAGTGCCACTGTCTTCCTCTGGACTTATTTAAAACATGTATTGATTTTAATAATGTTGACAACTGAGGTGCTCTTTATCTGCAAACATGATGGACTGCTTTATCACTGAACATCTCTTCATACAGCTTCATACAGCAGGGTTTAAACTTCAGTCAAGCTATCATTTGCATCATCTGTCAAAAGGAAAGAAAAAAAAAGTCTATTTCAAGCTCCGCAACCACCCTGCTATGCTAGAAGAAAGCTGTGTAGTTAACATGTGACGGAGCTCACTGGCTTTCTTGTCCTACACTTGATGTAAACAGCTCAAGGTACTGATTTGAGGCCTAATGAAACTTCCTTTCAGTCGCCTTTCCATCACAATCCAACAATGATGCAGAGAACTAATGGCAGATTGGCAGTAATTGCAGGAGGCGTGTAGAGAGGCACTGTGACAACTCGCCATGGAGGAGAGGAACAAAAATAGATATGGAGGTAGAGAGTAGGGAGTGCACGTGAGGTTTCAGTAAGTGAGCAAACTACTTCTGATCAAAAGCACCCTGACAACTAGGAGATAAAATACTTTAACAGTCTTGTTTCCTTGAACTAATGTACTGGACGAAGTGAAGCAACAGGAAGAATATTACAATTCTTAAGGTGTCAGGTTGTGAGAACCAAATGTTTGGAGGGTAAGACACAGCAGAAGTGTTGGGACCTTCATCTGACGAAGGTTGGCTTCAGTCTTTGAGGAAAAAGTGTTCGGCAAAATTGATTTCGAAGACGCGTAACGTGGATGCGGGTGACTCTACACTGACATCATAACATACTGCAGTTAAAAAATTGATTCAAGAACAAGAGAGGGCAAAAAGCAGCAATGTGTAACTCTGTTATGTTAATCTCATGAAGACAGAACTAAGTGAATTGGTGAAAACACTGAATGGTAAACTGACATTTTTGAAAGTTAATATTTGAGCACACAATCAGAAACTCACAACTGGCTCAAAAACACTATGTGACTCATAAAAACAGAATACATGGGTAATACTAATAATATGAGAACTCACATCTCATGTTGCTCACCTAAGAAGGTTTAAACACCTTAACCACATTAGACTTCTTCATGTGAGACGGCAGTGATGTAAGCGAGGCCTTCAAGGATTAAAGGGCTCGTCTGTGTCTGGTGTGTGGAGCTCTTTCTGGTAACTGTGTGTCAGTCATTCTGTGTGAGCTGAATTGAGAAGCATTTTCTTCAGTCTGACCTTCAGTTACTGAAAGGAAGTTGTTGCCCGCAAAGTGCCCATTTAAAAAAAAAATAAAAAAAAATAAGGCACATCACAGCTGAAGTACTGTATGGCATATTAAGGTGTAGTCATGTAGCATGAGAACAGGCAGTGCCCACAGTCAAGAGGAAGTTATAACAACATACTCTTTACCACTGTCCCTTTAATTACATGCATTACCCCCTCTGACTTACCAACTGGGCATTTCTCACAAAACAGGTATGCAGAATTACTCATTGCCGTTTATTTGTATTTTTATAGTCAGCTTGAACAACTGTTTGCAGTTTGCTGACAGGTATTTCACGGCGGTTGATTTCTATTGACTTTTTTTTCTTTTCGCTTTGATGCATGTTATAAATCAAGATAGTGAGCTGCTTAGGCTGCTGCTCCCACAACCAAAACTTGGATACGCTGAAGTGCTGCACAGTATCAGGGCTTAAAGATGGAGGTCCAGAATTGTTGCAGCATGCATGTGTGTATGAGATGATGGACCGAGCAGCGTTCCTCCACATGTTCCCTTCAGTCATTATATATGAGCCCATATATGGTGCTTCTGTTTTGAATAACACAGAGTTAACAAGACTTTGCTCACATTTCCACAGAAATACATGTAGAAGATATTTTCAGTTGTGACCATAAATGGAGGTGAATCACACCACAAACCAATATAGATAAAATGGCTCATAACTATAGTTCCTATCTGTTCCACACAGTCCTTCTGAAATGTCATACCAAGAAAGAAGTAGGTAGATATCTTGCTATTACATCACCACGTGATGCAGTTGTCTTTTGTTGACTTTGTAGGCACTCTAGCACAGTGGTTCTCAACCTTTTTGGGGTCCTGGACCCCTGGTTGAGAAACACTGCTCTAGCACATAAGGATTCATGCATGAGAGATTCATAACTGAGCATTTCTGATTGTTGTCTGTTTTCCTCCAGTCACAAGCGCCACAGATGAGGTCGGAAAGATAAGAATCAGTGCTAAAGGTAATATCAGAGAGCTGGGCCAGGTCAGACGAGCTAGTGAAGGAAGTTTTCAAGGTTCCTCACTGTGAGCTGGAACACTCACATTTTATGCATGTTATTGCTGAAATAAGCTCCAGCACAGCTTGAAATGAGACACATTCACTCATCTATGAGGCCGAAGAGCTTTACTAACATACATTGGTTTCAATTTGTAATCTTGAATAAGTGTGTATTCATGCGTGCATGCATCTGGATGAGACGTGCTTTGAGTGAATAATTTACATTGACGTAACAGCTTATGTAAGAATAATTAGCTTCCTGATCCTGATAAAAGTGATATTTATGTATTTGAGGTTTTTCTAAGTTTGAAACGCCCAAAACACAAAACACTCTCCCTATTATCTCAATTCCCGAAGAAGAGCAAAATCTATTACTACCATACTATTTCCCACTTTATTTAGAACTTCTACATTTACAAAAAAACAAACAAACAAAAAAAAAAAAAAAAAAACTGTTCCTCCTAGTTTGCCTTTTGATCTTCTTCTTGCGCAATACTGGTGTAAAGAGCAGGATTCCCAGCATGTCTACAATAAGGACTGGTTTATGAATGACAAATACCGGAAAAAAGAAAATTAGAAATTGCAAGAAAAAGTCAAACACTGTGCATAAACACAGTTTATATACAGCACTAACTGGAAAACAAGACTGCTTTCAGTTTCAGTACAGTGCCTCTCGTTATGCTTTATTCTCTCCCTCTCCCTCTCCCTCTTTCTCTTTCTCTCTCTCTCTCTCTCCTTCTCCCTCCCTTGCATGTGTGGTGTGTGTGTATGTGAATTTGCCTGCAGGCTTGTCTCCAAGATAGTGCCACTGGAAAACAATGATCTCCATTCAACTCACTGGCCTACCTTGAGTCACTAAAACAGTGCTGCATCAGAGGTTCTGACAAGGTGTGACCACAATGTAGAGTCGTCATTACATTGGTATGACACCATCAAAGCAAAATGTGAGGAAGCTTGGAAGGCACATGAATCTATTTTAATATAATAGCTGTAAATATTTTATTTATGGTCCTTAATGAGACACATCAACATTTGCACAAACTGGATAAGAAGATACAGTTGTTATCTCTGCGCCTCCCATACCCCAATCTGACAAAGACCTCTGCTCGCTTATCTTAGCATAGATGCTAAAAGTGAATTACTGCACCTAGCCTAAGTGACAAAATAAACTTTGCAACTACTCCAAAATGTTCTTATTCAGATATCGGGTTGGGAATTGATACAATTTTGTTTGTTTGTTTATGCTTATGAATCCAATTGTTTTCCCGATTCCCATATCAATTCCAGACCGAGTTCCAGTAAGGAAAAAAAGTAGCCTATGCCTAAACAGGGTTCTTGCTTCATCAGAATTGCTTTACTGTCTCAAATTCTAAAAAAAAGAGCACTGTCAACAGCTCAGCAATGTAAAATATCTGTATGCATCTCCAATTCAAGTACAACTACACTGAGGCAGCAAACAACTCAGTCTTTCATTCCATCTTTGCATGTAAATCTAAATGTCCAAGTCTCCTTAAATTCGCAATGTTCATTTTCAGCACCCACAGGCGTACTGTTGTGTTCTTCATTAAATTACTAACCAGTGGGTTTGATTCTCCCCTCTAACCTAGTGGTGACACGCTGCCAAAATATGAATATAGTTCTTTATATTTAACTGCTCAGGGACCCTGAGTGAGTTACACCCTGAGTCAGGGTGTATCTCTTTAAAAGTTCTTAAGTGCTTTGCGAGTGACTTCTAATTTATAATATATATTTTTTATGACTTCATACAGCTTTGAATGCCGATGCTACAACGTGATATATGGCTACATTGTTGTTGTTGATTTGTTTTTGTTTTTTTCTCTCATTGGTTCAATGCATTTGTGTGCACTTCTGAAAAAGACTTCCATGAGGAAATAAATACGCTGCTCACTATCATGCATTTACTTTATCAGAAGTTGCAACACATGCATGTCTATTTTCAGCCTGACCTGATACCAATCCATATTTTATAGCAGCCGCAACTCACCAAAATTATTGGATGCAAAACACAGTTTAGTCATTAATGGTCCCTCAAGGCTAAAATCTAGTAGATATAACTTAACTGATTTTAATTTGTTTAATTGTCTGGCTTGTGACCAAATTACCTGCAACCCTAATGAAATTCCTGCCAGCCCCAGCTGTGCTTCATGTTTAGAGTTAATTAGCAGGCTAACAAGAGTGACTGTTGTAAACACCATAGGCTGGCCTTTAAAAATCAACAAATCAACCACATCTGTGTGAACACAGTAGCATGCTGTACCCAAATACAGCCTCTATGAACAATAGAGTGGGAAATGGTGAACAAAGAGTTGTTTCCTTCTGTTTTCATTGAAATAAACGCTGTGTTGAGTGTCAGTTTAAATATGAAAGTCATGATGCATGATATCTGTGCAGGACTGGTGACCTGTGCAGGGTTTACCCCTGCCTTTCACCTAAAAATAGCTGGGATAGGCTCCAGGAGATCCCTGTGATCCTGCACAGGAATAGATGAAGGATGGGTGGATGGATGGATGGATGGATGGATGGAAAACATTTGCAGACAGATGATTCCTTCTCAAAATCAGTAAGAACAGCCTTAAAAACATTTAGTGACAACAGCACCT
>JBAMYA010046318.1:0-11099 GCA_037176975.1 Arrhamphus sclerolepis | reverse complement strand
GTAATTTTTTTATGTGGTTTTGTTTCATTCATTTATATACAAGGGAAATATAATAAATACATATAAAGGTAGATGTAACAACACAGACGTCAGAATTGTCACTAAGTGGTGGGGCGGGGAGGGTATTAAATTATTAGGGACCTCTTAAATAAAAAAAACAAACAGAAAAAAAATACAACTACCAGCATTACATAGGTCTACACTCCAGTCTAACTGTCCAGAGTATAAACCAGTCACATTCAAAGTTAGGCCTGCAGGTCAATGGCATACACCCGACATGAGTTAAAGAGGACAGGTGATGATTTAAACCTGATAAAAGTTCACTGTTGCTGCAGAAGTTGCTTGAATATTTAGAGCTACAAAGAGACTTGGTTGCTGAAAACAACCAATCAGGAGAGGGATGAAACAGAACATCGACAATCCTGAATGTACCATTGAATACTATTAAAACCGCCATCAATAAGTCTGGAAAATGTGGCAACACAGACATAAGAAAAGCCAGCAAGAGGACGAGTAGAAACTTATGAGGGAGTCCACAAAGAGGCCAACAACAACATGGAACTACAACACTTTCTGGCAGGTTCTGGTCACTTCTTACATGTCTACATGACTCCTGTATCCTGACTGGACTGTGGGGTAGTGTGGCAAGACAATAAGGAACACACAAGCCTGCCTGAAATATGCCAAGAAGTATATTTGGTCACCTCAAACAATGTGTGAAAATATCTTATGTCTGATAAGAAAAAGGTTGAACTTTTCTTCTTTTCTTTTTTTTTCCGAACAGGTATGTTTGGTGCAACGCCGTGACAGAGCATTAAACAAGGAATGCCATGGCAACAATAAAGCATGGTGGTGGTAGCATTATGCTGTGAAGATGCTTCTCTTCAGCTGGGCCAGGGGGATTTGTGAAGGTAGATGAAATGAATTGCTCCAAATACTGGGAATTTGGCATAAAAAAGCTGAAAGAAAAGAGAAATTTCACATTCCACGAAAATGTCCCAAAGTACATGTCAAAATCAACAAAGGCATGGCTTTAGTAAAGGAAAACCAAAGTTCTGGAACTATTCCACCCTCAGAACTTTTATTATAATCTTAATTTATTTTATTTTGCAAAGAGAGTTATACAGTTCTAAATTCTAAATGTATTTCCATAGATTAGTATGAGTTGGCAAAGATTTTCAGATTTATCCAGTCGAGCTGTTGTAGCTTTTATTTTATGGCTTTAAAAAAATAAAATCCAATAAATTAATAAACATTTGTTTGTTTTTTCCTCTGGATTTCTGTTTGTTTGGATATTTCATTGCAGATGTAACAAGCCTGAAATATGTTATTTCTGTCTCTAAATTTTAAAAGCCCGCAATTTCATAAGGGTGTGTAGACTTTTTATATACACTGCATTTATTTTTGGTTGATTGTGGGTGTGTTGAGGAAAGAGTATAAATTAAAAACTAGGGAGTTGGAGACTTCTCAAGTTTGTTCTTATGACTGTGTGCCTACCTAAGTTATCTATCTCAGAAGAAACAAGGTATAAGATTAATCGTAAAACTGAGCCATAAATCCCTAAATGTTGGTAAAGTAATTAAGCTGGAGCCTGTTGCAAAATCAAGGCTTGAAAATGAAAAAAGCTGGTAGCCATGAAATGATAAAGAAATGTTAAAATTTCACTGAAGGTTCTTGACTGAAGCGATAAGATTTGCCAGTGGCCACATATTCTAGTCTTCAGCTTGGTATTTTTGATGTGCTCTTCTTACTGGTTCTCCTCTCGGTTGGTTGGTTGGGATGGGTCTAATTCAATTACTGCAGCAGATGTTGCTCCAAAGTTCTTTTTGGGCATTTATTCATCCATAAAAAGAAAAGTTGAGCTAGTTCAGTCATTTGTTTTCTACAGCAATACCTTGTTTCATGCTTAAATGCACAGACTTTCTCAAACAAAGGCTGCCTTGCTGGTGGTGCTGAAGATCCTCATTCAACTGAACTTTACTGTGAAAGAGGAGAGTCTAGTCTTAGTTTCTTTTCTTACACAATCGGAAAAGAATTATAAGAATGTTAAACATCGATGCTGTTATCTGGTAAATATTTTCATGTTGCATTGTATTTGGACCAACTTGGCCACAGTTCTCAGGTTTCGTCTTCGGGCTCACACCAGGACATAGACAAAAATATTTAAGCTTGTTGTCGTAAGGTTTAAGTCAGCAAAAATAAAATCAAAGACAAATTTGTTTTGCCCTTAAGCATCTTGCTCTGATTGTGAGGTCACTGTCTGAAGGAAGAACAACTACTTCGTTGTTGTCTGTCACGGACCCTCGAGCCAAAAGAACAAAAGTAGAAGAAAAGAAGAGAGACATTGAAAACAAGAACTCCAGTCTGATAATTGGTGCTGATAGATGAAGGAAACCTAAGTCCAAATAAACATAGTCCCCCTGTGTGTTGAGCTGAGTTCCACTGATTCATCAAAGAAGAATCTTTTTTTAACCATCATCATCTTTTATTTCACACTCTGACTGAGTGGCTGACCTTAACACCTGGGACCCCCGTTGAACATTTCAGCGATGAGTTTTTGCCAGTAATCGACTCCATTTGGGCTCCTTTGGCAGCACTATTATGTTTGATTCATCGACACCCTGTTGTTACAGCGTCTTCCTCCTGGTTAGCGGCCTGCTGTCTCGCTAAAACCTCCCTGGTCAAATTAAAAACAGTTTAGCCCCCTGCACTGGCTTGCATCACAAGCACATAAACACAAATTGCTTTAGTCATGTAAAACAGAGGCACGGTGATTATCTCTGCTCCTTTAATTCACAAATCAAATGTGGGTTCAGCCACAGGCCCTGATGTGATAGAAGCATTTTATCAAGGAGAGTGAAAATGACTGTTTCACTCTGGGGTTTGGGTCTATCACAGCAAAGGAGCATGTGGGCACATCTGGCTCTCTGAGAGGGATTTTGATTCTGACAAAATAGCACAACTTCAAACTGAACACAACAAAACTGTCGTGACAGACGGAAATGAATGCTGTTCACATGCAAGATTTAGAAGTAACACTTTTTGGCACTAACCATTCATCAGTGCCACCTGGTGATTGTGAGATTTAACTGAAGTTAACAGATCCATAATTCAGGGTTCCAAACATCAAAAGGATATCGACATAATAATGCTTAATCGCCAACTTTCTGGTGGCTAATGACCCCAAAATTAACTGTCAGACTGGATTAGACAGCTCTGCGCCTAACACAAACCTACCAGACTGAAATGAAATATACCACAGTTTTTAACTGGGGGGTTTCAGAGGGGCTCTAGGATGCCAGTGGGACAGTGACAGAAAAACACCAGACAGGAAAAGCTGAGAGATGGTCCTCCTCTTTAGTAGCCCCTCTCCCACAGAGGCTTAAGTTTCTTGGCTGACTGATGGACAATAACAAGGAATCTCTGTGCAGTGCGACCCCTCCATATGTCACAGTTGTCACTGCTGTGGATAACTTTGGTTTTTTTTTTGCTCTTAAGATCACAAACTCCCTTGTTAGACTCTAAATGAAGTGGAAAAACCAACCACATGTAGGCTTTTTGCATTTCAGTCTTATTTGAAACAATATTTAATATGTGTGTCTATTTGTGTGGGTGCATGTGTCAAAAGTGTCACTAACATTCCTACAATTGATGTGATGAAAAATATTAACTCTGGTAACACTAAAACCTTTAAGATTTTCTGCATTTTCTAGACCAACAGTGGCAAGAAAGCAGAACATCACCATGACAGCACCTGAAAAAGGAGAAGAGAGAAGAGAGGAAGACTATGAAAGACAGACAACAGTCTGCACACACATCTTGGCTTGTGGTCTTTATCAGAATTATCATAAAAATTATAACATTTGCATTTAAATAGAAACAGGAAAATTAAAAAAAAAAAAAAACAATTAAAGAAAATAGCCAATGCAGGCGATTTGATTTCTGGAATCAAAATTCCCATCTGTTGTTCCAGCAGAAGATGTGGTGAACTCCTACTTCATGTTGCCATGGCCACAACCTCATTCTGCATGGTGACAAAGGTCCATCACCCAGAGGTGCTGTAGCACATTTAGTCTTCTGTCATGCGGTTGCTGACTCTGGAAGTGTTTTATGTAAGTGTATTATGGTTTTATTTTACTGAAGAAAGAGCAAAGAGTGCTATTTAAATATGTCACTCTATGACATATTTAGTGAGTTTGGTAACTCACTGACTTTGTTGTGTGATCTTGAAGTTTTGGATTTTGGTATTTGGTAGAATTATTTCACCACATTTCTTTCAAAACATGTAAATTGGGATTTGTGTCTTATGTTTTATTTATTATGTTTAGTTTTTTAAAGATGGCATTTAAGAACACGAAAACAATATGATAGTCATTAAAGTATTTTTATTAGTTTTATGACTACATTTGTTATTTACACATACAACTGACAACTAGACTTTGATTTAAAAAGGAAGCAATTTAACATGAGAAAAAATTAACGTAGTAATTTGTAATCTCGCCTTTAATGTTCAACTTATCTTGAGCCACAAACATGCATTTAGACTCATTTTGCTCATGAACATAGAACATACAATTGTGTCATTTATGGAAATAAATTCCCTTTTTTCCCCAAATATGTTCAGCCATTTACAGTTCAAGTATGATACCTAAAATAACCTTTGCAATGTCTTGCATCACATAAAAAATAATTTTGAATTTAAACCTATACAATAATATTAACTAGGAGGAAGTTTTTATGTGACATAATACTGAGGGGAAATTAATGGAAAAGAAAATGAGGAAAAAGGGAAATTGGTAAAGAGAAGAAGAAGGAGAAGAAAATTATACCTTGCAGTGAACATGCATCAGAATTACCAATGAGGCTGTACATACACAATAAACATTTGCTGCTGTGTTGTGTTCTGCACAAATGGTCCCTTAAAATGCAATAACTGCACTGCACTGTATGGTCAGAGTTGTTATAATCTTATACATGCTTGTTGCTGCAGTTGGAAGGAATGATCCACTTTAAGGGTAATCATCTTTAAACGTATGGAAAGTGAATATTTGTTGCTGAAAAAAAATGTCATCTGATAATCATAAGACACATTTTAGGATACTTTTGTGTTGTTTTTTTAAAAAAATGAAACTTGTGGGGTTCATAATGCGGCCACCGAGCAGCTTGAGCTCACCTCACACTTCCACTGACACCTGGAACACTCTGCAAAGTGGCAGGCGGCAGCAATTTAATATACTGACTTGTGAGCTGTTCATAAATCTCTTGCTAGCAGGCTAATACTGCAGCTTCAAGGCCGCTGGAGAACCGTCATGAAAGGATTACTTTTATTGTATGTATCTTATTTAAGAATAACAATATAAAGCACTTTTCAAAAAAGAAAGAGATAAGGACAGGAATGCAAGACTGATCAAAACCATGACAAAGTTGAGGGGGAAATAAGATATTTGAAGCCAAAAAGCAACTCATGAAGAAAAAAAAAGAACTAATATGAATCACAAACTGTTAAATCTCATGTAGAGCCACTGAATTTCTAGCCTGCAAAAATGAAAACTTGGTACCCACATAGTGAAAGTGTGTAACTCTAGATGACCTTGCAGCCCCGTGGCCTGGAGCATCAACGTGTTAATGAAAATGACACGCACTAAGCCCAGCCTGAAACCTGAAGCTTAAACAAATACATACAAATCACTGACTGGCCTGATGTGGCCAACACCACCTCCACAGGTCCTGTTCTCAAAGATGGAGCTGCAAAGAGCCGTCCTGCTAACTTGTCCTTGCAGGTAGATATACTTGAATATTGAGAATATTATGCAAACATTATATAAATATTGTCACAAAGCCGTTGACATGAAGTTGGGGCCCGGGGACTGCTGGTGCCTCCTGAAGTTTGGAAGCAAACACAAAGAGCTCTCTGTGTAACGTGTAAGCATTCACACGTGCTCCTACACTTGAACGCTATGCACTCAAACACAAGTGACACACATTGTTTTACAATCTTGCTGCTGTTAAAACTTGCAGCCATACTCACAATATATACCACACATGTGATTTCTCCTCTAAATATTTAAATATCTCCTAAATCATCTCATGTTTCCATGTGGATTTATTTTTATTATTCGGAAAGAACAGTCGGGGTCAGGACTGTGGCACTGAGCAGTGTGTGTATTATGGCCCATGTGCTAGTGATTTCACCACTCTCCAGTGTGTATGCTGGGATGACAGGGGCACCGCCACTGTCATCATGGACCCAAAACAAATGACACAAAGAAAAGGAGTTGGCTAGAGAAAACAATGCAACATTGTTACATAACAAATATATTTTAAAAGAAAGGTTGGTTCACTTAAATATACAGCAGTCACATGAGAAGACTGATGCAAATGTTGTTTTGCATCAATTAAAAGAACTTTAAATTGTAGCCCAGTGTACATTTAAATCACATCATTGCTATGTTGGTCTGTCGTGCAACACACTGTAGTGGCTGTGTGGTGGTGGTGGGGGAGGTGCAAAATAACACTATATAACACTAACCTGGCAACTAAAAGATTAAATAAGTCAGGGAGTTCTTATACTGAGACGCATACAGCTGCATTCACCACAGATGTGTCATTGCTCCTCTTATAACATCACCTTGGTCGTCTTATAGTATACTGGTATCGACAGAAAGTACAACAACTGATGATTACATGAAACATTCTACATGTTGAGATAAGGTTAGTCATGCATGCATGGAAGGTATAAAATTGAAGACATGCTGTTCAAAAGCTGAAAAAAGTTGAGCTTGACTGACAGAATTAGACCATATTGAATATATTAGGCTAAACTAATTTAAGTGTCTGCTTGCTTGGTGGTTTCAAAATTGCTGATTTATCGTTGTAATAATTCAAAGATCTCAGGACACAACGCTTCCTCACTTGTCTCCCTCAGCACATTAGTTTTATTTTTGTTTGTTTTTTGTTTTTGTTACTTAACCAATGAGATCAGATGCAGACTCCCTCTTGGACCTGGACCAGCTAGTTTCTGTCTGAGTTCACCTTTGAATGTTGTCTGTCTGGTACAACCAGACCTGTTTTGTGGCCCATTTGTCTCCATATGGCTGTTCTCCATGCAGATTCTTCTGGGGTTGTGTAAGTCTTTGGGTGTGAAGAAAAGGATTTCTGGAAATATCTCCAAATCCTAGTGGATGAACTGAGAGTCATCTGATCGGGGAATGACATGCTGTCCGCTTGAAAAATGTTAAGACAAGATCCACAACCTCTTTATTGCAGAGCAGATGTTCCAAATTATACTATGACCAGTATTAATCTCCTCCATAAGCAGGGAGAAGAAAGGTGTGAACAGCAACTTCCACCAAAACATTGGATTTATTATGACTGCTCAAGCGTACTTATTTTCTAAGAGCTGCACATATTCAGATTTACTATCTACAGATGTGCACCTGTTATAGTGAATCAGTGTTTAACTATGAACAACGTTATGCTTACATTCATGTCCACGTGGGCATGCTGAGTATTTGTGTGACTTAGTAGGAATTTAAGGTCTTTGCAGGTCTTGCCCAGAGGGGGGCACTGTTTCAAAAGGCATTAGGCTTTACAACATCATTTACTTGCACAATGTGTTGTGGTTGTGTCTAATCCATACAAAAATAAAGCATTTGTGGATATACAAGTAAAAGTAACAAATACAAACATTTTGTTTTAGCTTCACTTCCTTTCTTAACTTTGCTTTCAGGAGAAAATGTAAACTCTGATTCATGCACTCCTTATTTATTTGTCCTAAGGTTTAATGAGGTTGGCAACAGGAAAGAGAAACCTGACTTCATCAGAGTCAGCAGCTCCTATGATCATATGGCTCACACTTGCAGCTTTATTCTTGTTTTTGGCTACTCTCACCTCACACCAGTGTTGTGAGATCATATTTGGATGTCGGAATAATGATCGTCTTGAGCCGCATGTTGAGAATTTAATTGGGAGGTTTGCTTCGACATCAGCACATTTTCATGAGCTTCTGCTGTGTTTTCAGGGTTTCTATTTCTTGTTTAGAGCCCATTGTGGTTCCAGCGCTTGAAAAGTAAGTAAGATATCAGTTTTTAAAGTGGTCTTTGGGGGGGCAGGTGTGTAGAGGAATGTATGAGACCACCAAAGTCTCCAGTAGATGGTAGTAGCAGGTAACTCCAACTGTACTTAGCAACTATTTGAATTTATTTATTTGTTAGTCAAGTCAATATGTGATTTCGGTCCTTTTTTTTTAAAATGCACATTGATCTTTTATTCAGTTATCAGTAATGAGATTTGGTTGTTTCTCCCCTATTCAGCGCCTAGTTGTGCTCTCTTTGTCCGATAGTTCAAACAAATAAAAAACAGAGACAAAACCTGAGTTAACAAAGGAAACATCTTGACTGGCTAAGAGGTACGGTATAGAAGTTATAGGACATGCTAAAAGAAGATAGTAGCCAGGAATAAACAGACAATTAAATGAAGATTTTATTCAAATGTCTTTGGATGGTGCAAAAATTTACAGTGTGTATTCATGTAACATCAGTTCAGTTTCTAAGAAATCTAAGAAACTACAGCTATCATAACCTTACATACTTTTAATTGATAATTTACCGCTGATTGTGTGGATAACTAACTAACACAGTTCAACTATCGAACTGTGTTTTAAGTCTTTGCTGTGCTGCATTTTAAAGCTAGGTGCTGTAACAGAATTTATGACCAACTTAAATGGATGCTAATATGTGTGGGTTTCTTTTTTATTGAGCGTTATTTATCTCCATCAAATATTACCAAGTGCCAAACATTCCCACTTCTGGCCAGCAACCAATGCAGGAGGTATCTAATGTTGCAATTCCTCTACTGACCACTTGGTGCTAGCAATAATAAACATACTTTCTGTACTTACTATACTTAATTCGAGTACCTAAGTATCCTGAAATGACCTGGATAGTGCACTCATAATGGCCAAAATGCTGAGTGTGGGACAATGTACAGTTTTCGCACTCCACATCCACCATCTTAGCTATGTAGCAGAAGAGGTGGAGCCAGGCGGAGACAACTCAGCTAGAAAAATAAAAGAAAGATGGCTACCTTAACGGCAACAACGGCAACTAGATTTGCTGCAGCTCCTGAACCTTACAAATGTAAGTTTTGTGATTTCACATATTAGTAATTAAATTACATCTACTGGAGTATTCTCTATCAGGAGGAGGAGGAGGAGGGGGGATAGTGTTGCTGACGAAATCATCACTTTCTCCACATAGCCTGCAGCCGACTCATTTTGCAGATTGATAAAGTACGGAAAGGGTTAAAATTTCTCTGGTTCACTGTTCAGAAGTTTTTGGCGGGTGACAAGCTGAGGTGGCAGTCGTTATCACAATTTACGGTAAGTGCACCATTGAGTATGTGATTTGGAACAACACTTACCTGCCGAACACTGTGCTGATAGTGTGCTGCATTTAAGTGTACTCACTGAAGTATGGATATTGGAACACACCGCTGGTCTCATTAGTTAGATTTCACATCCATGGCAATAGTACAGGGTATGAATTGTTTTTCTAACACATCAGATGTTATATAAAGAAACATTATTCATGACGGTCAATAGTCCACGGCTATAGAGGCTAGCCCCTTTAATAAGACCAGACCCTCATCATTTTAGCAACTTAGTGCTTAACATTATTTATGAACTGTGAAAAGCCCAACAGAGCATAGTTATACTTTGAAGAGAATTTTCTTATGCTTGTGTGTTGTGTTAAGTGTGCTGCCATAACTGGCTGTAGTTGGCCTATAGGGTTTGAGGATGAAGCTTCTAAATTTTTATTTTTATTAGTGTTCAAGCCAGTCAATGTCCACGGCTGAGTTTAACTGCACCGCTCAAGGCAGCTAAGAAAATCCTGCAGGAAAGAAGAAGATGAGCTAGCAAAACAAAACAAACAGCAACCATTCCAGTTCCAGACTGAAGCTAAACCAAGGAGTAAATGTTGTTGTAGTTCCTCTGTCGACCACGAGGTGCTGGCTGAGCACATCTGCTAAAATGGCCAACTTTGCAGCAGAAATGATTATAATTAATTTTGGTTTTGGTCTCTTGCTGTATTTGACATCCATGACAACTGTAGGGAGGGTGTTTTTGTACCACATCAGATAAATTTATATTAAATGCTAAAGCTGATGTTGATGTTATTTATTTATTTAATTGTATTAACCTTCATTTAACCAGGTTAGTCCCATTCATATCAACAACCTATAGGAACAATCCCTCATGTAACGGATTGTTCCTGGTTTGGCTTTACACATTCACAGTTATGGGCAATTTAGGTTCACCAATTAACCTTACATGCATGCTTTTGGACTGTGGAAGGAAGCCACAGCAGACTAACAGACCACCATGACTGGCTGGAGTTGGTCTGGAAGGGTCTGAGGATGAAGCTAAACTTAACTTGGCTGTTCTAACGGGGGCAGTCATTTCATTGAGCCACCGAAACAACATTTGAGATGGGAGTTCCTGCTGCTAAAGCTGATACAGTCCCAATAGCGTCAAAAGTAATGCTATGCATTGCTTTCACCCCGGGGTGATTACACTTATCTACAGTGTTGGTGTAGTGTTGACAAACAGTTAATAAGAAAAAGTGAAGGTGTGAAAAGGAACAACTTAAAACTGAGTAGTTAGCTAATTTCTTAAAGTTTTCCTAAGGGTAACAGGAGAGAAACACGGGATGTAGGCTGGTGTGTACTAAAACGTCATGTTTATTCAGCAATAGTACCTTTAGCATTTATCTGGTGAATGTAATCTGGGAGCAGTATTTGCTTTTTAGACTGTTCCCAACTGCCTGGAACTCACTCTGACAGAGCTAACATGATTTTTGATAAAACTGTGAGATGAAAGACACTTAAAATGACACACTTGCATATGAGGAGATGCTTTAGTTCTAATTAAACAGTTCAAAAACACAAAATATTCCTGAAATATAATGTCTGAATATTTTAGCCATTTGGAGATACTATTCAGTCCATTTTGTAGACTTTAAATCTTTTTAGGGTGCGTGAAATTCTGTAGCAATGGCTCACCTGTTGAGTTTTAAGTAAAGAATGGTTTTATATGTTTA
>JBAMYA010046317.1:0-11099 GCA_037176975.1 Arrhamphus sclerolepis | reverse complement strand
TTCTTATTCCTGTCTTAATTGTCGTCAAACCTGGAGATAGTAGTTGTCAGCTTATGTAATATTAAGTGTTTTTTTTTTTTTTTTAACTTTTCCCATTTCAGAAAGCCACCAGCACAGAAAGGGCATCTATTCAGTGTGCAGGATGTGATTGCTGCAGTCCAAAATGGAGCGATTTTGAAATGGAATTGGATGGCACTGATGCAAGTGACTCAGAGCAAGATGAAGATGCAGGTGAAATGGACAAAGAAAGCCACTAACCCATTACTGCCCAGCCAATGATGATGTGGACATCAAGCCCAAACCAAAAAACACAATGTGCTCAGTGACAGGTTTCGCTGGCTGAAAAAGGATTGTAAAGCTGATGAAAGCCATGAAGATGACCAAGAAAGAGATACTGAATAGGAGACAGTTTCAGGCACGTCCTCCCTCATCCTGGTGAACACAGCACCTAAGAGAGAGCGACCATCTTCAGGCAAGAGGAACACATTCACACAGATGGTGACATCAGGGAGTCCTTTGGATCCTCAGAGACCATTCTCAAGTGATGTGAGTCCCCAAGCCCAGAGGTCATCGGACCCCCCACTGGATGTATGCAAAGGTTTGCAGATTTCCAACTGAAGACAAAGAGAGGACACTGCAGGCACTGCAAAAACGAATACACAACACTGTGCAGCAAGTGCAATGTTCATCTGTGCTTCTCAGAAGGAAAGAAGTGTCTTTGGGACTATCAGTGCAGGTGAACATGGACTGGGACTGAGACAAACTTCAAGAACCTCAAATGATGGGAGTCTCCAAGCCACACTGAAAGTGAACATGGCTAATGAATGACAAAAAGAAAAGGGTTTGTATTTTATTATTTTCACTTTATTAATAAATGCTTTTCATAAAGCTATGTTGTGAGATTATTACTCATAATGCTGTTACGCGGCTCAGTAAGCAATAAACCCTACAAATGAATGCTTAAATGTTCTGTGTATCTGCTCAGACAGAACAGAAACTGCTCCCAACTAGGCCCAATGTTGCAATGTTACATTTTCCTAAAAATAAAAATCTGAAAATGAAAAAACTTTTATGCTAATTCTTTTCTATATCTCGTGTTACAGTGGAAATGCAGGATACATTTAAGGACACAGTGAGATCTGATGACTAAGACCACATTTAGAGGTGGCCTGGGCCACATGTGACCACACTGTTTTAGTAGTGTAAAAACAGTAGAGGAGTACCTACATTACTAACTGCAACTGAGCAAATGTCATGAACGCGTCTACATCATTCTTTTTTTCTCCAAGTTTCCAGTGTATCCAACCTCTGTTTTGATCTGTATGAAGCTTTTTATTTCTCATGCTTTGGACTTTTTTTACATTGCTATTATTGTTATGCATGAATGGTTCATGTGTTGAAAAATGATGGATTAAAAAAAAAAAATCCAACACACAGGAAGGAATATGCACCTGGTGACCAGGTAGGGTTTAGCATTGCTGCCTCATGCAGGTAAAACAACAATGCACGATCCACTATTTGTATATAAGAGAAGCGAGGGCTGATGAAAAGATGCCACCCATGATGCTTTTACAAATGCATGTAAATGCCTGGTGTTAAGAGATGTGCTTAGAGGTGAACTCTTGTGATCAGATCAGTCAGGACGGACTTTGAAACCAAAAGTAAATGGAGTCTCAGTGACTTGTATTGCCGTGGGTTCTGTGTTTCATGTTGGACATATCTGTCCTTTAAACCTTGTACTTGTGGGCTCTGCAGGTAGTTTCAGGAAAACAGAGAGACTCCAGACCTATCCAGTATGAGCCCTTTTAAACTATTGAATATGGCGGTCACACTCAATATCTTTTTCTATTTCAAGAAAGATGCATTTATCCAAAATGTCTTTTCTTTTTTATTCAGTGCAAGTCCAATATGTTTTGTGACCCATTTTATTTGAGCTATATAAGCCATCTATGATCATGCAAACCTGAATACATAACTGTTCATCACTATCGGCTACACCCTTCTCATTAAAAAAGTTCTGATGGTTAAGTCTTAGTAGCTTACACAGTTTAATTATATAACAAACAGAAATAATGCTAAGGAGAAAATACTCATCTTATAATTGTAAGTACAGTGTATGGTAAGGTCAGCAGACAATATAAACTTAAAAAAAAATGGCTTAATCAATCTATTGGAGATAATATACACTTTACATAAACACTTAGAATCTTTCTGTCATACAATCATTTTGTGCTGTACAACAAACCTTGAAAAGCTTTTCTCACTCTCCCACACAGCTGACTTTCATGTTAACAGAGAACAAAAATCAAATAACACACTCTCACAAGTTTGAGTTATGAAATCTATTACAGTGAACATTGTTTCTGCTGTCTGCATGGCATTATCTCACAAAGACAAACCAGCGACTGCAAATAATGACATGAAAAATCACTTCTGAGAACTATTGCAGCAAGACACACACATTTCCACAAAAATGAAAAGCGCACTGCTGTTGCCTTCTAAACATCACCATAATTACAACAGAAGTGTTGGTTCTGCAATAAACACTGGAGATTTTCAGTGGGAAAGGGATTACATTTTTTTTCTGACAGGTAGATGTGTGCTAAAGGATGAGTCAGCCCACTGTTGCTGCACTGTTTTTCAGTCTACTGTTGACTTAAGTGGAAGCAAAATAACAGTATTCAGACAAAAAGTTTATATACACGAGAATCCAGTAATTTAAGCTGTTATGTTCCACGTAGCCAACACACACACACACACACACACATGCAGACTTCCCACCTTCCATGTTTGGCCTCAGTGGAGTCTGACCAGGCGCTGGAGGCGGTGATGTCAGAGTCTGGGATGCTGCCATCTTCCATCCCGAGGGCGTAACGACACTGAGCTGTAAAGGAAGGATCGAAGGGAGCACAGATAGGGCAGAGATAAGACAAAGATATGAGCAAAATTCCCCGCTGCATGGAGCACATGACCATGAAACACAAAACTTCCACTGCAGCAGCAGAAGCCATCATTGGTCATGGAGAATAATGTTATTATGTCACATCTTGGAAAACTTTCAGGCATCCTGCCTCATGTCTCACCGTCAGTGAGCGGAAGGAAAAAAAACAATGACAATCTTCCTTTTTCCTGTCATTTGTTAGAAGATTAGTCAGATGTTTTTATGCCTTAGAAAAATCAAGTCAAAGCTCAGTTTTTCACAAATCCTGATATTTAATATTTTAATACCACGTCTTTGGGCTCTAATATATCTATGCCAACCAAAGAACCAGAGGCAGTGAAGGGCTCCCTGCTGCGGCCCTTCATGTCGCCAGCATCTGTCATCAACATCCAACTGCCAACTAAAGAATTTTAATATGCTCATGCAAATGGAAATAACTTTGCAGAGCAAAAAATCTCTCGGCTGGCCTGGGAACACCTTGGGATCCCCTTGGTTGGAAGAAGTGGCCGGGATCGGGAGGTCTTGGCCTCCCTTCTTAGGCTGCTGCCCCCACGACCGACCCCGGATAAGCGGGAGAAGATGAGATGAGCGTAAAATAATAGTAGTCTATATGTTATTCCGGTATTGGTGCAGTTGGATCCAACATGTTTAAATGAATTGAGACTTAAAAAAAACTTTTTGATGTAAAGTAACAGATAATATGTTTGATTATGTACACTCAACATGTTGAATCAGCTGAGAAAAATAAAGATGTCGGCAGGATCCAACAGAGCCAAACAAGTGAAACACATTCAAAGAAACAACAGCTGAAAGATTTATTTCTGTTCTTATGTCTTTAATTAGATAGCTAAATTTTTTATTTGCAGTCAGAATATTGTCATGCCTACTCAAACATTTTTACTGTAACTATGCAAGTTTCCATTTCAACTTCTCTACTTACTTTAGTGATAACTTTCATTTATCTACTGAAAAGACAAGACAATGGTCATAAAATAACTGTATAGTTTGCCTTTATGTGAACTCTGTAATTACAGCACAGCTTTTTATGGTGGTCACAACTCATATTGCCATGAATGTAGAGGTCATTTCAAACATGAAGACTTGATCTTACATCATCGGGGATGACAAAACCTAAACAGCTTATTTTGAATGAGTTTGTTATTCTTACAGCGAAAGCAGGTGGACTTAAAACAGGAAGTGGTTTCCCACTGGCGTTTCAATTAGCAGAAAAAGAATAACAGACTTTACTGGCAAGAAGGATTTATTATATGCATAACAGCCAGGAACAGAGAAGACTGCTACCAGCATAAAACTAGTTTAGTCATTATGTTTTGTTTTGACAGCTTGTAAAATCACCTCAAACATGTTTATACTATTCATCCATGAAATCGGTCCACATTGTGGTTGTGACTGTGATCCCAGTCGGCTGGAGTCCAGCCTTTCTTGGTTCTGCAAGGCTCTTTGTCAAATCCTTCAAATACTGAAAGCGTCTGGTTTGTTTCCAGTCAATACCTTTATTCGAGCCAAAATTCTTTGACCCATGTACACCCCTGCATGTCAAACCAGAGTATTTGTGTTACTTTAAAACTGAATCTCCTCCCAGAGATGAATGATCTCTCCATGCTCCCTGCTCTTTGTACAGAAGACCACTGCACTCTTAAGTATTTGTAAATCGTTGTTTGTACTTTGAGGACCAAAAACATCAAATGTCCAAAAATACATCCAAAACATACATGTTAAAAAGTGTCCACAGCTAAACCTCCAGGTGCTTGATATGTTGTTAAATACACTTCTAATGTCATGGAACAACGTAATGGATTGTCTAAACTCTTTTAAGGCTCTCTGAGGGAGGGTATAGCCCACCGGCATTATTATTATCATGTCTGGCTGTCTTCTCCTTTTCCTTTCGGCTGTTCCCTTCAGTAGTCACTACAGCGAATCATCTGCCTCCATCTGATCCTACCCTCTGTATCATCTTCTCTCACACCTAACTTCATGTCCTCTTTGACTACATCCATAAATCTCCTCTTTGGTCTTCCTCTATGCCTCCTGTCTAAAAGTTCCAACCTCATCATCCTTCTACTGGTATGTTGACTATCCCTCCACTGAATATGTCCAAAGCACCTCAGCCAGCTAACATGTGCTGTCCCTCTGATGTACTCATATCTGATTCTATACAACCTTGTGAACCTCAAAATTTTAACCTCTGCTACCTCCAACTCTGCCCCGTGTCCTTTGACTCGGTGCCACTGTCTCTAAACTGTCTCTCTTTTATAACACATCGCAATCTCAAAATTATATGTCTCAACAGATCTGCCACACACACACACACACATACATACACACATATACTGCATGACATGTACCACCGCCAAACTGGGGAAGTGGCTGATACCAATGGCTGGAAAAAGCTGGACTGAAAGACAGCACTGACTCACTGATCATGGCTGCACAACAACAGGTCCTAAACACTAGATTAATAGAAGCCAGGGTCTACCACACCAGTCAGGACCCCAGATGTGCAAAGAAACAGTGCGGCACATCACAACAGGGTGTAAGATGGTGGCAGGCAAAGTATACATGGAACGCCATAACCAGGTAGCTGGCATAATATACAGGAACATCTGTACCGAGTATGGACTGGAGGTCCCACGATCAAGAAGGAAGGTGGTTGAGAATGAACGGGTCAAGATCCTGTGGGACTTCCAGATCCTGCCTCCACCTTTAGAGACACTGTGGGCTATCTTGTCCAAGATGATGCCTTTCCTGTCTCTTTTTCCTTTTGTCTTACTATCTCTGCCCCACACAAGGCCTCTAGCTTGGGGCTCCAGTGATCCCGTACAGCTCAGATTACCACCACTTTGAGAGTAGCAGGAAAAGAAAAATAGGTTTTAAAAAAACAAGGGGGGGGGGGGGGGGGGTGGTTGGGGAGAAAAGAAAATACAGACAGGTATCTGCACTGACTCCACTTCAGCAGCGTCATTATCAAACAATCCAGATAGCATGATCTCAGGCAGGGATTACCCAAACACCCAGCTATCTGCTCTAAGTCAGTCGTGGGGAGGAGGTGTTTGGTCAGTGATAAAGTGGAAAAGGGTACCGACAATGATATGGGGGGTTAGCAGAGTGTGACACAAAGAGGCGGGGGTGAGGTAAGCATCTAACTCACTTTCTGTCATTGAGTCACAGCACAGGAATGTTGGGCTGCATGACAAAATCTAAAAACCCCAATGGGTGAGACACACACACACGTGCACACACACACGTGTGCACACACAGTTCATCCACACCCTTAGGACAGGTGCCTATTTCATTACATCATCATCATTACACCACTCTGCCAGGCGACCTGCCATCTGCAGCCTTTTCACTTCTTCACCTTTCTGCCCCTCTCTGCACCATCTGCTTTCATCCCAGGCCTTTTTTTTTTATGACTTTAGACAATGCACGAAATCTCTGAGTTTACATTGTCATCTCGGTTCTGCTGCATACACGCTTCACGCCACAGCATGTTTTTCTGTAAGAATTCCAACAGATTTTGAATTGATTTAGTTCCGACACACTTAGTGAACAGATAATTTAAAGGTGCAAAATGTGGCATTTTTAGTTTGAAAACTATTTAAAATAATTAAGCAGTTATAAAAATGATTTACAATTATTTGCATGCCTTTACGCTACCTCGTTAGAGCTCAGCTAGGCGATTATTTTGGATTACTGTAAGTGTCCCAGCATAAAAGCGAGAGAATATATTTACTCGACTCTGCTTCGACAGGTTGTGATATGCATCCTTTCATCTTGTAAGTACTGTGATTTTTCAAGTTGATACATTAAACAACCAAACAAATGAGTTCATTACCCATCTCAACAGCATCATCTGGCTGTGCTAGTCCAGTTTTCAGATATTTGTAACTAAAATGTTGGAGTATGCTTGTATCTTAATGCAATTTCTTTTTCCCAGGTTTACAGGTTTTTGATAGTGACCCGGGCAATGCCACTGTGTTCAGATGATCTCTTTTCAGTTTAAGTGCTGAAGCAACAGTGCAGTAGACATCCAGAGCCACACTGCTGGTTTTTAATTAACCTCCTCAGACCTGAACTTTGGCTTGGCTTGCATTTTAGATTTCTTCAAGCTATTTATGGTTAGACAAAACCAACAAATATAATAACCAGATATTATCGTTGCACATTAAGCTCTTTTTGGGAAAAAAAAAACAAAAGAACATGTCAGTTTGAGTTTCCTCAGAACAAAATCAAGACACTGTTGTATAACAAAGTGCAAATCTCTTATTTCCTGCCTGGACACCATTTAACATTGTTCATTGTCACTGCAGCATATCTCTGTTTCAACTTGGTTCATGTTTGTATAAAACAGGTTATAATTACAAAAGAAATAAGCATTACAGTACAACAACCAAGAAATGCGATGTTCATGTATGTATAAAGATACAATTAATTGAAAATACTGTAAAACATTTCATCAACCTGAAAGCCAAGGAAGGTAAAGGTTTTGAAAGAGACTCTTAAATCCAATTTTCAGTGAGACAAGACACAAAAATTAAGACGGAATTTCATGAACGTTGGTGGGCCACGACAAAAGAAGTTATTAAAGTTTGGTGAAGATCTGGATAACCATTAAACCATTAAAGTTACGGATTAGACCATTGTGATGTTTTCCGCTTTTCTTCTGCTGTATGTCGTCTTAAATGCAACACATTTCAACTTTGAAATATTTGCTTAACAAGAAGTAATTTCTAAACTAATTATTGAAATGAATATTTAATCAAGGTATGATTAAAACAATACAATTTGAAGCCTTACTCTTATTCACAAACTGGCTGCTGCAGTTAGAGGGTCGGCTGCACTGAAAACAGTCTCCTCTGGTTTCACCTGGTTGGCTCATATTCACTACCCCCTCATGTGCACCCTTCTCTGAAATTTTGACTGACATTTTCATGAAGTGTCTGTGCATTAGTGGTCTTGACGAGCCGGGGGGAACTGCCTATCTCACTCTCCTATTACACACAACTGGCTGGCAGACCGGGAGAGGACACAGGATAGCCTGTTGATAGTTGATGGAGAATGAGCTTTACTGATCTGAGAATGTGAGGAGAATGTCAAAGCAGCGGGACAAACGTTTGCGGCCGTGAAAAGAAAAAGGACGGGGAAGGAGGAGGAGGGTAAAAGCTTTGAAAATGAAGTTACGTCTGAATTTGCTTTTATAAAAGGAAATTAAAATAACCTTTACATGTGCTGACTGCAAAACTTTTCCAAATAGGAGAGTTTATGGAAAATAATCTCAATATTTTCTTTACTGCAAGAGTGCATGCCGTTTTACCTGCATTAAAGTGCCACTCATGTTCCTCTGATGACACCAGCAAAGCCAGAACTGTGACCACGGTGACAGGAAACAACCAAACAGTTGTTGAGGCCATGACAGCAGCAACACACCTGGTGGTTACCTGTCCGGAGACACACAGATGGCCACAGGCATACCTGTCGAAGAAAAAAATAAAAATAAAAATAAATAAACGACATTTAGGGCCACATCTGACTGTTGGCAGCACACCAACCAGTAAATCATAAGTTTATTTACTTTCATGCTCATATATACACATGCAGCACCAGGCTGACGATTCTAAGCTCAAAGGCTCACTATCGCCATTAATAAGTCAACTCTCGCCATCATATCCTCTTATTCTAAAGCGCATTGCAATCAGTGGCTTCTCAACCTTTTCTATGACATGCTGAGCAATAGGCCAAATCCCTCAGGAGTGAGCACAAAGCTAAATAACAAAGAGCTCTTTCACAGCCTAATTTGTTTTTCTCTCTGGAACAACAATGCAGTGATACAATAATTCCTCGCTGTCTTTAAAAAGGGTACAAACAGCTTGGCAACTGAGGAGAGTATAATTAGCTGTTCCAATTTATTTCCAGAGAATTTTATGATTTCTGCATTAGAAATGCCAATCATTTCTCCAAATGATTTCAAGTCGACTTTCTCCTAATAAGATAGGGCATATTTGGAGCACCTGGTTAGAGTTGCTTGTTTGTGAAAACCAAAGTGAATGTAAAACAGATGAAGCAACAAAAGAGCAGAAATAAAAGCCAGCTAGTGACAGAGCAGAGGGACAGATGTCAAATTGTTTTGAGTTAAAGAGAATATATTACACTTAGTAGGTTTTCTCTTCCCTTCCAAAAGCACACACCAAAACAAATTATTCTCTCCCACAAAGACACTGCACTTAAATTGCCTGAAATGCATTGCTTTTCCATTTTAGCTTTTCTTCCCAATAGGCTACGTAACGCATGGCTGCAAAAAAAACATTCTCTAATCAGAAAGAAAACTTCAAGGAAGACAAAAACAAAACCACCCAGCTTAAGCGTACGGGACAAATATCAACAAAGGACGTCCAGGATTTGCTTCTAGAACCTATCTTGTGATTATTATTTCAAGCTAGAACACCAACTCTAGCTTCTTGTTCCCTAGAAGGAGAAACAGATCATGGCATGTTCTGTCATATAAATAACATTTTTGGTACAAAGTTTTCATATTTTGCATCAGCATTCTTCCAACAGCCAGTTGAATTTTTTCATTAATGTTTGAGGAAGCTTAATAGAAATACTACTAATGAGCAAATACCTGCATTGCACCATATTTGGCTCTTAAAGAGAGTGTAGCTAGAATGGAGAGTGGGGGCACGACGTGCTGCAGGAACATCAAAAGCCTGTGAATCTGTCAAAAGTGTCAGACCCCAAAATAAGATCATGAACTCTTGTAAGTTAACGAAGTCCAAGGTTTTTATGCAGACATACACGTGATGACTGACAGTAGCATACTTGCACCATCTTGGGCACAACTCTATAGAGCCTTGGGAGGCCCTAGTACACCTTACTCAGGCTTCTGCAGCCTTTGTTTATATATATATGGTGGCTCAGTGGTAGAAGGTTCAGCCATGAACCTGAAGGTTGGTGGTTCGAGCCCTGTCCTGGGTACACTGAAGTGTCCTTGGGCAAGACACTGAATGTCTGATTGCTCCCGGTTGTCAGGCCAGCGCCATTGTATGGCAGCTCTGCCAACAACCGGTGTGTGAATGGGTGAATGCTTACAGTGTAAAGCGCTTTGGCACTGTAGAAATACAGTTGTAAGTGCTATATAAGTGCAAGCCATTTACCATATCAAATAAGTTAGAAACTAAAACTTAAGCTCCAGTGCATCCAGCCTTCAAGAAGGCTGAATATTGATTCACTGTTTTGAACCTTGGAGTCTCTCATACTGTTGAACATATTGCTGACTTAAAACAGGACTCTACAGCAGTAGAGTATGACTTTTGAAGAGACATGCTGCGCTGCCAGGACTGGCCTTATTAAAATGTATTCCCAGTTTTACCCAGTTCCACCAACACCAAGTTAACTTCCGACCATGTGAGCCTTTTGCAGGGACCAGGGGTCTTTTAGGTGGTAATTTCTTCCACCTGTCTATTTCCACATTAGAAGACAGGCGCTAAGAAGAGTTTCATAAATGATGCAAGAAAACACTGATCTTGACAAAGAAGCAGTGAATAAAACATTATCCATTGTACGCAAAGGAAAAACACGCAGAAGCTGCAGAAACATGTAATAAGAGACTTTAAGGTAATTCAGCTGAGACCCACCACAGGTTTTACTGTCCTTTTGTGCTTCCTGTTATATTAGGAACAAAAAAAAAAAAAAGACAAAAGCAAAACACCTTAGCAAACCTCTAGCCACAGGGTGTTCAAGTCCTGTGTGCTCTTGGTCTTAAAGCATCTTTTATCTACAACATTTTCAAGTAGTCATGGACCTCAATCTTTTCACCCAAAAAACAACAACAACAACTTGTTGAATCATAGAACTAAATGTCACATTTCAAAGCCCTACCCCTCAAGCATATGTAACTATCGTGCTCTGAAGAAGACTCCCAGTTGTGAAAAGCGTAGGATGAAGCAAATCCATGTGATAAGTGAAAGTCTCAGGAAGCAGTGACAGCTGGGAGAGACAGAGAAGCCAGGCCTCCCTCCCTGTAGACCCTCTGTGTTTCGGCTTCATCTCTGGCTTGAGTGGGACAGAATGACAGCTGACACACAGCTGTAGTGACATAAGATCGGGAGGTGGGGGGAGTGTGTGTGTGTGTGTGTGTGTG
>JBAMYA010046316.1:0-11099 GCA_037176975.1 Arrhamphus sclerolepis | reverse complement strand
GCTCCGCATAACAAAATGAATTTAACTCATTCTGTGTCAGTAAAAGGGGTTTGGGATCTTTTTATTTCTCATTTGTTGAAAGTCTTTTAACCTTTTCTTTTATTTGTTGGTTTAATGTCAGTAAAAGAACAGGAACGTCCTGAATGGCATTGTTAAAGTGTGCTGAAAGATCTTTAGTGTCCAGCAGAACCAGGGCGTCAGAAAACCTGCACCCATAAGAAGTTAAAACTAGAAGCACTCTTATACACTTCTAGTCTTGAAAACTTCTAGCCAACTTTCCAGCCACATGGCTCTGGCATTGCATTGTGGGTGTGTTAGAATTAAGGCGGTATACCCCAGTATATGTGTTGATTTTGTGCTTGTTTATGTTCGTACCTGATTGAGTCACTGCCATAAGTCGTAGTATTGCCCTTCTGATTTTTATTCTTTTTCTTAAAAATGCTATTTCAATACATCCTAATGATTAGAATTTGAAGGTTTTTTTTGTTTGTTGTTATTGTTTTAACCAAAATAAAATAAAATACAGGTTATGTTTCAACTAACAAAGACATAATGGACAGTAAAACTGTGATAAATTGCTGAGTTGTCAAATATCCTGTGGAACATTACCTGTGACTGTTGTTTGCAGGTGGAGCAGGAGGAAAAGGTGTGTGGGGGAGGTCTGGGGAAGTTTATGAACCGGTAACGGTGGATGTGAAAGACCCCAACTACGATGAAGATCAGGTAATGAGTGCAACATCACTCTACTATGGCAGGACTGTTTTTATTAAGAATGATCATATGTATTTTGGCTTGTAACAGATACATGTCAACATAGTTTACTTTTTGTTGGTAGTTTATTGGATGTTAGCTTCAGAGCCAAAAATGGTCCAAGTACCCTGAAAGTACAAGACTTGTACAAGATGTGATTATTGTTGTTTATTTTCTTGGTCAGGAGAACTGTGTGTATGAGACTGTGGTCCCTCCACTAGATGAAAGGGACTTTGAGAAGACTGTCACCCCCATAGTGCAAGAATATTTTGAACATGGAGACACAAACGAAGTAATTGTAAGTGCTGTACAGTGTAATTTTGTGCTGTGAATATGTAATTTAATATTTCTGCTTCACAACCATGAATTCTATGCCAAGGTGATGTGCTTTCCCACTTCCAGGAGCTGTTTGCAGAGCTGAACCTGGGGCCCATGCGGAGTGAGGTACCCTCACTGGCCGTGTCACTAGCTCTGGAGGCGAAGGCGAGTCACCGGGAGCTAACCTCCAGGCTGCTGGCTAACCTGTATGGGACTGTTTTGTCCCACAGTGACATGGAAAGTTCTTTTGACAAACTGCTCAGAGACTTGCCTGATCTGGTTCTGGACACGCCTGGAGCCCCTAAGGTGAGTCTTGTGGTGATGAACCTGCATGTATGTTTTGCATTTGTGTACTTAAATGTGTCTGTTTGTTGTATCCAAAATCTGTGAACCAAAACCTGGAATCAAAGAAGTCAAATACTGAAAAATGCATATTTTTATTTTTATCTATCTAGCTAGCTAGCATGTTAGAGATAAAGAAGGAACAATTTATAAAACAACAAAACAAAACAGCCATTTCCAAAATGTATGTAAGCTGACAGAGGAGCACTAGATCCACATTATGCAATATTACAAAATTCTTGATTTATTTTCTGTTACAAAAACACGAAGCCCTTTAAACTCAGCTACATGTTTAGTTTCCGTTTGAGGTGTTTTAACACTGCCTGTGGTGTAGCAGAGGGGAACAACGCTGTGGTTTGATGTGCTGGTTTGCGAGAGCCTGTGAGTTGTGCGTGCACATTTGAGCTCATTCCTTTTCAGTCGGCACAGACATGAGATCTCTAGCTATTGTTAGTCTGAGCTTGTAAAATGCAAGCTCAGCAAAGGATGCTCAGAGGGTTATTTGTCATTCTTCCCCCTCACCCCGCCTTGCACCGTCTGATTTGGTCTCGCTGGTCATTTGTGTCTCACTCTCTCAGCTCTCAATGGGTTTAAAGGGCATTATGACTCTGCCCTTCCCCCACTCGCCACCCTCTGCTCTTTCAACCAGTCTTTCTCAGTGTTGCACATATTCGCACACTCTTTTTCTCCACATATGCCTGCCAGTCTAGCCACAGTGACGGGTCAGATGAGATGGAGCTCCCTCTTGTCTGTACAGGAACAATGAGCAGCAGTGAGCACAGGCTTTGTGGAGGCCAGAAGAGCAAAGCCAGCTCTTTCATTTCCATAAATCATGCGCTCACACTACTGTAAACAAAGACACACGTGGCCTGGAGGACATTGTCAGTCATCTGTCCTGTCAGTGTTTTTGCTGGGCTTTCAAACTGAAAGTACCAATTTTGGTTCTGACAAGTGTATACCAGCGTTTTAGCTCGTTGTTGATGGTTAGATTTACTTAGATGAACTGGTGAGGCAAATATAAAACATTCAGTCATGCTGACTTACGTCATGATATGATGGACTATGGAGCTAAACCTGAGACGTTAGTTTATTTTAACAAGACAATGTCTGGCTCAGACATGCAGTATCTGTTCAAAGCGGCTGCCTAGTTGTTTGTTTGTTTGTTTTTAAATAAGAAAACCAGTGGCCTGGATTTAGCTCCATAATGGACATAAATAAAACGTCAAGGGAGTCAGATTTGAATTAAAATGTGTTTTTTAAAATGTGTTGTGAAGTGATGCTATGTAATGTTTTTCTGTTTCTTTGTTTATATTTTGACCTTTGTTTTGCATCTCTTTCAGTTGATCGGCCAGTTCATTGCACGTGCTGTTAGTGACCAAATATTGTCCAAAAACTACATTGAAGGCTACAAAGGCAAAGTTGACTGTCAATATGCAAGGTATTTAACTTTCTGCCAAGTATTTCTGTCTTGTGATAATTGTTAATGCTGTTAGCATTAAAAATTAAAAATCTTCACACTGTACTTGATTTATGAGGTAAAAATGATCAGATATTCAATAATGATCCAAATCATGAGATGAGGTGCCCCTGAGCAAGGCACCTGAAACCCTCACCTGCTCCCCGGGCGCCGCACCGTGGCAGCCCAGCGCTCTGGGTCCAGCAGCCCAGATGGGTCAAATGCGGAGAAAGAATTTCCCCATGGGGATGAATAATAGTATATCCAAAAAAAAAAAAATCAGTTGATGATGTATGGTTTTCTAGGATTAGTTTGTAAGCATTTTCATTACTTCCTTTTTTGTTGTAACTTCTAGCTATGAGGCCTCTTTCCTCAGTTGATAATGTTCCATTTTCATGATATCACAACTGTCTTAAGTGACAGCTATAAAAAATAATCAAATGAATTATCACTTGCAAGTGTTAAATTATTATTTTTTTTAAACTTGCATCAATTTCTTCTTGGTTTTTCGAACCTGTGAGCATTTTCTTAACCTCCCGTCATTTCATTTATTTATTTATTTAGCTTCAGTCCTCATAGTTGGAAATTGGAATTTAGATTCTGTGTTAAGTCTTATGTTAAATATAAAAAGTTTTACTTTTAGATGGGATATAAAAGAAGAAAGTAGCCAATGGTTCTGAACCACTTAGTTAAGTGGTTACAATAAGTAAAATTATCTTTTCATACTACTACTGAATTCACGAATTCTGATCAGTGTGCTGCAGGCCATTCTATAAATAATTCCATAATTATTTCATTATTAGTTCTAATATCACGATGCCGTGACTTCTGACTCCAAAAAAGCCTCGGTGGTAATAGTCAAATAGAAAAGCCATAGCTTCATATTTGGGACGGGCGAGTATACAGACATTTGTTCATTCATAATGGCTTTCAAAGTAGATGTAAAATTAGTAAAATCGAGACAATCTGACACTCCTCCACTGTAAAGCCATACCAGGCTGTGTATTTCTCCTCTCACAGCCCTGAACCCAAAGGATTGTATTTTTCAGCAACATGGAAGTTGGGGATTTGCTTAGAATTTCTCCTCAGTCTTACAAACAAAATGATCTAAAAGCAACTAAATAAGATAATTGTAGCCATTTGTTGGACAAACCGCAGCTAAACTCCCTGTAAAAATTGTTGTCAGAAGAATCCAGAGATCACAAACATCTTGTCAATCTTTTCACCTTTACAATCTGAGGAGCAGCTGCAGTCTAGTTGTGAGCTGCACAACTGAATGAACAGTATCAGCCAGGAAATACAAAGGTAAAATATTTTTGGCCATCTCACCCAGCAGTGCTTCAAAATGTGATGTAGGAAACTTTAACAGCGGCCACACTATACACACTCTATACACTGTTTGCTCCCATTTAATGTGTTTTTTAAAGAAATGCACCAGTTTCTCAAAATATGAGCCTTTCCCCTGCAAGTCGCTTTGGACAAAAGCATCTGCTAAATGACTAAATTAATAAATAAAAATAAACTTTTTCTCCCCCCTCTCAACCCAATACTTAGGGCAGCGCTAGACCGGGCTGTTGTACTGCAGAAGATGAGTATGGGTGGGCTTCGCATAGACAACCAATGGGGGACAGGTGGGGGCCAAAGACCGGTCATTCAGCTCATTAAGGAGGTAAGACACATGTTGTTTTTGTTTTGATAATTGCTGAGAATTGCCAAAGGATTGCCTGTAGATGACTGTTTCTAATAAAATGAGGCATTTTTGTGAAATGAAAAAAAAAAACTATCAGTGTAACCAGTCTTACTATTGCTTTGGTGCAAGACCCTGACAAGTCCAGTAGTCTTCAAGAATATATTTTCCTGTTTTTAAGAACTTTTAGGGCTGTACGCAGACTGTCATGGATTTAAAAGTTTCATTACTGGTTTTCTGTCATGCCAGATGAACCTCCTACTGAAGGAGTACATCCTATCTGGAGATATCAAAGAGGCTGAGAGATGTCTTAAGGATCTAGAGGTTCCCCATTTTCACCACGAGTTTGTCTATGAGGTAACGCATGGCTTTAGTTCAGGAGACATTAAAACAAGTGTGGCAAGCATGGTCTTTTCCTACCTGAACAGTAACGTATGCACAGGTGAAATGTTAATAAATGTTTTGAATTCGCTAAAACTAGGGTGACCACACGTCCTCTTTTACCCGGACATGTCCACTTTTTACATCCTGTCCGGGGCATCCGGGGAGTTTTTACAAGCCCATGAAAATGTCCAGTTTTCACTGTTTTTCATAGGACCATTGATGTGGTTTATAAAGCTACTTTGTCATCTTTGAGTATTTTAGCAGGATCTCCAAGAGCCCGGGTAGGGTGTCCTCTTTTTGGGTTTTCAGAATATGGTCACCCTACTAAAACAAACCTTCTGGCTTGACTGATTTTTTTTTTTTTTTTTTTTGTGGTATTTTTGTCACTGAAGACATTAAACGGTGTGGTTTTAACTGCAGTTGTTATTGTACAGAATGTCACATCTCCCAGTAGATACTAGCAACTAGATGTTGGATACTGTCGTGTTTTGAGTGAAAATGTCCATGGTGCATCCTGCAGGCAATCGTGATGGTGCTGGAATCCAAAGGAGATAAAACATTTGAAATGGTGCTGCAGCTACTCAAGTCACTTTCTGAGTCCTCGATTATAACGATGGACCAAATGAAAAGGGTAAGATGCCCCCTGGTGTCTGAATTGAGCACTGCACAGTTTCACCAAGCTCATCTCTTTCTGAATGCCGTTTGAAAAATGTTGGCTTTTCTATTGTATAGGGTTATGAAAGAGTTTATATGGACATTGCTGAAATAAACATTGATGTACCTCGGGCATACTTTATCCTGGAGCAACTTGTTGTGAAAAGCTTCAGCGTGGGAATCATTGGTGTGAAGTTAAGAGATCAGTGTCCCTGCTGGTAGGTGTCTCTCTGATACATTATCGTTTATATATGTCATAAACCATACACTCATGTCTGTAGTTATTTTTTTTTTGTTAATAATATTGGCAATTTGTTTGTTTTCAGGAGCCGAAAGAGGTTTTTCAGCGAGGGAGATGGTATTGTCAAACTTGAACCTTACTGAGGAGGCCTTTTTATGCACCAGAATTCCTATGAAGAAAAAAAAAAAAAGGATAAGATAACTCTTTTACTAGAATATTTTTAAAAATATAGTTGAGAAAGTTCTCTCCCTTCAGATGGTAAAATTCTGAAATTGAGGTGGGGTAGAAAAAAAAAAACCTGCACTTTTGATTGAAACTGAAATGGATGTGTTTTTGTATAAACATTTACATAAGCTATTCCTGAAGTGCCACACCTCTCAGTGTCAGTCATTCCATGTTGTTTTGTACAGTATTTTATTTTCTGTTTTACCGCCGCTCCTTGTGTTTTCCAAAAAGCAGTGTTTGTACGGACATGACTGGTTTGTGTTACAAGCTTTATCAAAGTGTGTGGGGAGAAAATAAAATAAAAGGAGAATATTGGTTTAATGCAGTATTGGTTGCTTCTCATGCTGGTGTTGATTACTGTGTGCTAGATATTTTCTTTTTGTCGTTATCAGCCAATTTACAGATATGTTATTTTCGTAGGTAACATTTCATCAGAACATAGCAGAAACCAGTGTCAGTTGGGTAAATTACTAATATTGTGTAACAAGTCTTTATTTTGTATTTGTAGAGTGACATACACCCATATTGCTTTTTCTTCATGAAATAACTAACAGTTATACATTGTTTAAGTGTTACCATTAAAACACTATTTATCACATGCTATCGCTTAGTTCTACCCACATTAATGTAGGCTTACTCCCTGACCTTGAAACATACAAAGATTTTACCACAAACATAGATGCAATAACACAAATTTGACAACTGATCATATTAAACAAAATGACAAATAGGTGGATTCCGAACACATAATGACTTCAGAACATGGAGACTCTGAAGACTTTGGGAGTGTGGTTAAGCTACCTCCCAATATTTCCTCACTTCTCTCCGAAGCCAAACAGTAACTTAATTGATTCTTGCCTCATGCTCTAAAAACACTTTCTCGTCAGTCACTAACACAATTCTATTGTGCTCTCCACAATAAAAAAAAAAAAAGGGAAAGATATATTGAAAACTCCACTGAGCATCTATTGCACTTGCTCCTTCATCGCCAGTTCTTGCTGTTTGACTGCTTCTTGAGCTTCCATCTGCATCTTCTCCAGTTTCTCCAGTGTGACAGATTTAAGTGGCAGCAACTTTGGCTTACACAGAACCATGGTAGGTACATCTTCCATTGATAGCTGTCCTGTGGAAGTAGAAAAGATCTGTAATTACTCCAGAGGCACATTCTGAGTGTTCATGGCTGTTTCAAATTCCTATATCGCTGATGGTCAGTCACAACTAGACTTCTATTGTGTTAAATAACATTTTACATAAACTTATTATTTGAGCAGTTTGTTTATATACACAACCTCTAACTTTAGAAACTCATTACCATTGCTATGGTACACACACAAATGCCATAAATTACAATGAACGACTGGTTTGAGTTTTTCTAGAGTGCACAGAGCATCTTTTAACTTTTTGTGCAAGGTTGAGTAAATTTCTTAACAGTTCACACGATGCATGGAGCTCGGCAAACATTTTTCAACCACTGTTGTCAAGATAGGAAACTACTGCAGTGCAAACCTTGTTTAGGCAGGACTTCTCGAAACATCGACTTGACCTCTGGCATTGTGTCTCCTGGGAGCGCGCTGAAAGGTATGCGGACAGTTGTCATATAAAAACTTTTCTATTTAAACAAAGATTTAAATAACCAAGACACTGAAAAGAGTGGTCTTAATATCAGCAGATACACATACACAGCAGATAGCACGAATGAGAATCAGCTAGCTATACGAGCTGCGCTAAATAACGGTGTCCTGCTTTCAGATTTATTTAGCAACCTCTGACAAGTACTCAATATTGCTATTATAATGTGGGGGGAAATGGTAAATTCCTTCACACAAAGATAAACTGGATATCTTTTTGTCCCCAAATCCCACCTTCAGTAGCAGGTAGATTACCGCAGTTGTCAGGCCAACGCGTCTGATACAGTCACGTGACTGTCTTCTTTCTTCAGCGTTTCCACAAACAGGCTGCGGCCTGTGAGCTCTACTGACACCTACAGGCGGCTGTCACACAAGCAACACCCACAAATGTTCTGCTTCTCCTTGACAATCCTTTTTTAAAAAACATTTTTGACCGTCCTAATCTTTCTCTTCTCTTTAGAGAACAGAATAGAATAGAATAGAATAGAATCACCACGAGGAAATTAGGTTGTTGAAGCACAATGAATATCTTTTTCATAAGAAAGTGCAGATGTTTGCTGCCCTCAAAAAGATCTTGCTTTATTAAAGTAGTTCAGTAAACTAGGTCAAGAATTCATATCCCATTTTTTATTAATGTCACCATCAATAATGTCATCAGTAGCGTACTGGCTAGAGATGTGGACTGGCAACTGGAGGGTTGCTGGTTCAATCCCCAAAGCGCTTCCCACATCTATATCCATGGATGAAGTGCCCCTGAGCCACCTGAAACCCCCACCTGCTCCCTGGGCCCCACACTGTGGCAGCCCACTGTTCTGGGTCCATCTGCCCAGATGGGTTAAATGGGGAGAAGGAATTTCCCCACGGGGATAAATACTCATCTCAAAAACAATGTGTAAAACAGCATAGATGTAATGAAGTGGCCCACTGCTTGACTATATGTCATATGTAGTAGAGTCCTGCAAAAATGTGAGAGAAGAAAGCCTGTAGTGCAGGATACTAACAATTAATCTCAATGCACCTGTGAAAAGAGACAGAGTCACACAAACCTTTTTCCAAATACTGCCTGGTTGAAAAAAATGTTTGTCTTAAGATTTAACTAAGCAAATAGACACCTCCCACTCTGCCTCTGGAAAAAGACAACAGTGATTAATATGTTTAAGTTGAAAACAACTGATCTAGAGAGGAGCTTCTCATGACTTAACGAATGTTACATAGGTACTGATGAATCTGTGAGTTCCTGGATGATTGTAAACAAACTGAATATGTCTTCTGGCATTCTACGCAGGTCGAGGTTTTATGTAAATAAAGTCACGCATGTGACCTGTCAGCTGCCGTTGCACTTCCGCTATAAATATTGCACAGTAGACGTCTGGTCATACAAGACCTGCTCGTACCAAGGAAGAACTGGATGATGTGTGACTCCCAGTCATCTAGGAACTCTAAGAATCATAGTTATCTAGGTAACTTCTGTTCTTTCATCCTCTCCTGGCTGCTAGTGGCAGTAAACAAAGTGGATGACAAATACCAGCAGTGTCACGAGGGACCAACCGCCGTTAGAGGCCAGAGGTAGGATGGCCAACAGAACCTGTAAAAGGAGCAGGGCAGGGCTGCTGTGCTGTCCAGTGGTTTAAGCAGGAAGCCCATGTACCAGGCTACAGTCCTCATAGTCCTTGTGAGCTTGATTCCCGGCCCATGACAGTTTGTTGCATGTCTTTCCCCCATTCTCTCTCGCTGCCGTTTCCTGTCAATCTCCACTGTTAATGAAGGTCACTAGAGCCATACAACTCTATCAAAAAAGACAAAAAGAAAAAAAAAAAGGCAGAGCATCACCCAGGAGGCTGCTGCACAGACGTTGTGCAAGAACATGCCCTTCATCACTGCCCACAAGGTGGCCAGGCCTCTGGCAAAATGACAGACCACCCCCCAAGACAGGAGGTGAACCTGTCACAGCATACGCCAACATATTTGCTTTGACGACCCAGTAGGAGACTCTGTGTTTAGACACTGGCTGTCCCTTAGCCTTCCTGCTATATCACACAAACAGTTGGTCCAAGTATCGAAAGTTCTGTGCTGCCGTGATATAATGTAGCAGAGCCTGGACGGAACACAGAAAGGTCACCCGCTCATCGTCTGCAGAGGCAAAGGGAGCAGGGCACTGAGCATCTCGTTCAGTCGCCATGTTTATGTGGCTGGGAAACAAAACCTTCAACAGGAAAGCAATGTTTGCCTGAGCAGCCTGCCTTCCAGAGGAGACTGGCAGGGCTGGAAGAGAGGACGTGAAGCTCATCCATATGTTTGGCAGTTGTAGCAGTCAGAAGAAATGTGTTTTTGAACGACAACACTTGCAAAGCTGCTTCAGACATTGGTTTATAAAGAGGCTCCTTGCACTATGCAGTGAAGCCAGCTCAGCAGTGATCAAACATCTGCATGGAGGGCACCCTACATGATGCGGGGTCTCAGAAACTGAGGGCTCCAAGTCAGTTATGGGCTGTTTAAAAAAAAAAGAGAAGATAAACCTGTCTTGACACTCATAAATTTTCCCTTTCACTACTGAATAGCTTTCAGTAGTGGCATGGGCCCTGCTACAGTGGCCAGTTGGTGCCTGCATAGGACAATTTCATGCTGGTCTTCCACAAAAGCAACTTGCATCATTATTTGGAGTGTACCACCTACAAACGTAAGACCAAGTTCCATATAATGGGGGGAGATCATACATGCTGCTCTCCCTGACCATTTCCTCTGCATACCCACAGTCTGGGATCAAACTCTATTCCCCAAGATGACAATCATCACCCCCATGGAGTGGGGTTCATCAGCGACTACCTCCAGAATTTGGGAGACGAGCGGATGGAATGTCCTTCCAGTAGTCCTGTCCTCAATCCCAATTATCACTTGTGGGATCAACTTGAGAATAATATATGAATATTAATAACTACTGCAATACTGAACTGGTTATGAACGTTTAACTAACCGACTTTATTGTGTACGTTCATATTCTTGGGCTCACGTCTATATGCGTATATATATGTATATATGTCTGTCCGTCTTTAGGTATGTGTACATGTGCATGCACAGATATTTGTTAATTCTAGGATATCAATTAATATTTATAAATTTGGACTGAAACGCGTCATCTCCTCTTGTTCTATAGCGAGTTCTAGGGACCGATAATAGGTTCTGTTCAGTTGACCGGAGTGTGTGAGCTGGGACATAAACGGTTAAAATATCACAAATATATTTTGGGGCTTGGCCATGAAAAGCTCTAAAAGTCAGTACTTGAATTTTAAAATCAATTTGTTGTTTTACTGGCAGCCAGTGTAAAGAAGATAAAATAGGGTGATGTGGTGCCGTCTAGGAGCACCAGTTAAAAGCCTGGCTGCAGCATTCTGGACTGACTGGAGTCTCTTTAAAGAA
>JBAMYA010046315.1:0-11099 GCA_037176975.1 Arrhamphus sclerolepis | reverse complement strand
AAGGAGACTTGAGCTCAGTGCAGGGCCCTCCCAGGGTCAGCAGTGGGAGTGCAATGCTCAGGACTATAACTTAGGTACTGAGCACTGGGTGGAAAAAAATTATTTGAATTATTTTCATACTGAAGCAGCCAGAATAAAACTCCCACCTAACCAAACCACCCAAGGAGATAGTGTGCCCAAGAGAGCTTAAAATAGGACAAACACAACCCAAGTGAATAGATAAAGGATGGATGGATGGATGGATGAACTGATATATTTATGATGCTTCAGTTCATATCAACATACATTTGCTGCATTCCTCCTTGTTGACTGAAGCAAGTCACACTTCATGGTACACCTCCTTCAGTGATGATGATTATTTGATGGACCCATATGGTTGTGTTCCCACTGTTCTGCAGTTATGTTTTAAGATCGTGGTCTTATTAGGTCAATGCCTTATTCTGCGTGTTCTGTTACATGTTTAAAAAATACCACTTGCTTCTTTGTGTGCATGTCAAATGCCTTTCTCATCTGATGGTGGCTGACAAAATACTTTTTTTCCTGGTTATGCCTACTTATAGCCTTTGAAACCAATCTGACAGTGCAATGAACACCTTTTTTTTTCAATAAAAATAATGCAATTGAAATCCTGTTGTTTCTTGATCTATGCATAAAACGTTTGGCTGGAGTGAATGTCAGACAGTGGCATAGCAATACAGTTCTGGAACACCTGCAGAACAATACTAACATTGCATATCCACTACTGTTTGTGTGTGCAAATACTGTATTTCTAGAAAGTTCTGGATCTTGAAGAATGTCCTGGTTGACACATCTCTACAACTTTGCATGGACATCAGGGACAGTACCTCTGAACTGGCAGACTGCGGTGGTGTGTTCTAATTACAGGGAAATCACACACCTCAGTCTCTCTGGTTCCTCTCTGGATCTTTATCCTGGAGTAGAGGTTACTGGGCCCATTGGTATGGGCTATGTAGTCCCTATACACACGGAGTGAGAGTTTGGATTACTCAAATGAGTGCACAGTAAGAGTTAGACTCTGTTAGGACTGCCCCTGTCACTTAATCTGTTCATCACTTTTATTCAGCTCTCATTGGAATGGGCTGAAGCTGAGTGTGAAGTGGTGGGGATAAGAATCACCATCTCCAAATTTAAGACCACCACAGGCTTCAAGGATTGCTGCCACCAAAGGCACCAACCACCTTGCAGCCACATTTCCGGTCAACTGCCTCAGAAATGGGACTCAATGTCCCCCACCTGGCACTACATGTTTGGGTCTATCAGGTCTGACAAGCAGTGGCACTTTCCAGTGCCCCCACTAGGTATTCCAAGAAGGCTTGGTACTCTGAACTGTCACTAGGCACAGCCAACAGTCAGAGGCCGTTCCCTAATACAAAGGGCATAGGGAAGCTACCCTCTCATCAACTGGGGAAAAGCTCAATGTACAGGCTCCAAATGGAGGGCTATAAGTAAGCCCACTCCAGCCCGCCGCCTCTCACAGAGTAGAATTGAGTCCAGGCCCTCTATTCTGTCCTCGCACAGGCCATGCCAGACAGATAGCTGACAAAAAAGACTTCTGCCATTGCAAGCATTTTCATCTTTTATGTAAAACTGAAAAATAAACATAAAAAAAGATACGCATCAATATTTTGAGCACATTACATGCATATTTAACATTTAAAATAAACACATGAAATATAGAAAAATGTGTGAACCTCGTCAACAAACATGTTGCAGTTTCAACCCATTTCTGTTCACCCACCTACAGAAGCCTATTAACATTTTACTTTTTGGCGTTAGCTCACATGTATAGCTGTTAAGGCAGCTAAAACACATTTAGCAAAGTTACAGCTAACACACAAACATTAGAGATAGTAAACATAACAGACTCAATTATTTTTCATCAAAACAACATTCTGATACAATAACAATAGTTAACTTACGGACAAAGCTACTCCAAGGCTTATAAATGCTGATAACACGGTCTGTCTGCCATGCTGTGGGCAACTATGTTTTCCCAACTGACTTTTTGACAAAAACAAAATTTAACTCAAACCTTGCCACAAGGGGGTAGTAAGTCAACAGAATACAATCCCAGATTTTTCGATATGAACACTTCTCAGTATCACAGTCCACCCTCTCAAGAAGATTGGTTCCAGAACCCATTCTGTGTGTTGAGGAGAGCTCGATATCTAGTCACTATCTCAACCTCCTGTACAAGCTAAGGCTCCTTCCCCACCAGAAAGGTAATGTTCCATGTCCCAACTGGCAATTTCATCAGGCGGGAGTCACACTTTCAGCTGCTGCCCAAAACACACTGTACCTCCTTTTTGCTTCCATCTCCTCCAGCTCTTCCAGGGGAATACCAAAGCCTTCCCAGACCAGCTGAGAGATATACACCCTCCAGTGTGTCGTGAGACTTCCTCGTGGACTTCTGTCAGTTGGACAGGCCTTAAAATCCTCAAACAGGAGGCTTCCAGGAGACATCCTGACCAAATACCTGAACCACCTCAACCGGCTCTTCTTGATGTGGAGAAGCAGTGGCTCTACTCTGAGTCTCTCCCGGATGACTGAACTTCTCACCCTCTCTCTTTTTTTGGTGTTTTTCTGGATATATGCTGTGGTTTAGTGTCAAGATTGACAAGAAGTCTTTTTACTTTGATATGCAATTTGATCTTGCAGCGATTTCCTAGCGCATAGGTGAGAGTGTGGGTGAATGTGTCCTGCAGCCCTCTTCTCACCCTATCTCTAATACCTACAGTTCATGACCATAGGTGGCAGAGGTGGCATCCAACAGGCAGAGGGGTTCTGGTTTGGTGCTGTTGGGATTTTGTCTCTGCTTTTTGTGGATATTGTGGTCCTGTTGGCATCATCAGGTGGGGACCTTCATCTCTCACTGGAGCGGTTTACAGCCAAGTATGGTAAGTTGGGGATGAGAATCAGCACTTCCAAATCTAAGACCATGGTTCTCAGTCGGAAGGGGTAGAATGCCCTCTCCAGGTTGGCAGTGAAGTTCTGCCCCAAGTGGAGAAGTTTAAGCATCTGTGGGTCTTATTCACAAGTGACTTTAATGGGAGATTGACAGGCTTATCACTGCAATGTTTGCAGTAATGTGGACACTGTACTGGTCTATTGTCGTGAAAAGAGAGTTGAGCCAAAGGCAAGACTCTGTTTACCAGTTATTCTTTGTTCTTATCCTCATATATGGTCATAAAATGTGGGTATTGAGTGAAAAATGAGATACAAGTGGCTAAAATGAGTTTACCCCACAGGGTTGCTGGACTCTCCTTTAGAGATAGGGTGAGGACTTCAGTCATCTGGGAGAGACTCAGAGTAGAGTCGCTGCTCCTTCACATCGAGAAGAGCCATTTGAGGTGATTCGGGCATTTGGTCAGGACTCCTTTTGGACAAATACTGTGGGAGGTGCTTAAGACATCTTCAACTTGGAGAAGATCATGAGGAAGGCCCATGACACACTGGAGGGATTATATCTCTCAGCTGTTCTGAGAATGCCTTGGTATTCCCCTGGAAGAGCTAGAGGAGGTGGCTGGTTCAGAGGGAGTTCTGGGCCTCTCTGCTAAGGCTGCTGCCCCCACATCCCAGATCCAGATGGACAGAACTTAATGGATGGAACTTTTATATATTCCAACATAGTTCCCTACTTATGAACATTTAAGTTGACAACTTCAGTACACAAGACATCATTCTCTTCTTACATTTGAACTATGGTAGTGATTCAGAAGCAGAGGATAGTGGGAGAAGCCAGTGCCTGTTTAGATATTTAGATAGAGGGAACTAAAATGATAACCTGTAATGTTGGTCTTCTCCATTTTTCCTGCCACCTCATATCCACTTTACTCTTTTTTTAATCCTCAGGTGAATGCTATCTGCAGAAACTATGTTAATCAACTCTTCATCCACCTCTAATGACACTCCGGTTGACTACTGTTCCACCTCGGACGTTGGACTGTACATAACGTGGAGTATGTTTTTGGTGAAAACCCTCCTCCTCCTGCCTCTGTCCACCTTCATCCTCTTCCTGGGTCACCAACAATGGCGGAAGCAGCGCTCCTTTACAACATTAAGCCACTCAGACCTCTTCACCTACCACCTGGTCTCCATGGAGATGTTCATGGGCGTCGGGTTTGTTTGTTTCCTCTGCAGCAGTCACAGCAACAACTTTGTGGTATTCACAGTGGGAATCTTAGCTTTGAACCTGACCTTCTATGGGGAGATGTTTTTCCACCTCCTGACCTGTGTTGAATGGTACCTGGCTGTGGTTCACCCCGTATTTTACCGTGGGCTGAGAAACACCTGGGGGATCACCATCAGAAACGCCATCATTGCGTGTGTTTGGCTGCTGTGTTTTGGACTCTTAAGCCTACATGTCACCAAATACTTAATTATCTCTGTGCTGTGTTCTTTGGGGTTTGCTGTTGCAGTCATATCCTTCTGCATCCTCTCAGTTCTCCACGTCCTCATTCATCCAGGACCAGGGGAAGGAGGAGTAAAGAAGGTCGACTCTTTAAAGTACAGAGCTTTCATCACCATCACAGCCATATCAAGTGTCCTTTGCTTGTGGTTGGTCGGGCTCTTGGTTTCCATTGCTTTGATTTATCAAGCTCCTCTGAGCATTACATGTGTAATTTTACAGAGTGCTACCTGGTTTAACCTGCCTGTCAGTTTGGTGTCGCCTCTTTTGTACCTACACAGAGCAGGAAAATTATCCTGCTGTTGGAAGAAACCTGAGTGAGACTAAAAATAAAAAATTTTTGCTGTTGTGTTTTTTGTTTTTTTTAACAACCCTTGAGCTGCACTGCTTTTGTTGTAGTTCGTGATTACAGCATACACACAAGCTAACGTTTATAATAAAAATTCGCTACAATATTCATAAAATTGAAGCTTTTGTACAACAAACAATTTTCTTCCTGTATAATCTCAAAATTTGTTTGTCTAATTTTGTTGTATAAGTTGAATATCACAAAATCACATCTTTTTTTCATAAAAAAGGTAAATTTTATCATTAAATCTGCAACATAAATGTTACAATCTTTATAATGAAATGAAAAAAGCTAATTTTTTTTATATAGTTGTTGATTTTGTAATATGTTTTTTCAACAATCAAGAAATCAAAAAAACAACAATAAAAACATTTGAGATGACAACCAGAATCTTATTTGAGTAATAATTAATAAAAACCCTGACCTTGTATGTGGACCATCTTATCCAGAACCACAGGCTAACCCAGGCTTGTTGGAGGCTAGATTCTAGAAGCTGTAAGCAAGCTGTGTGGACAGCTGAATTTATGTGGTGTTGGGTTAATTGTCTGAATCAACAGTGTCATGGCGACAGAAATAATGTCACATAAGCTGCTGAACATGAGGAGAAATAAAAAAAAATATATAAAAATGGATAAATCTTGGCCACCAAAGGCTTGCTTCTCTACAATACACTACGCAGTAGTCAATTACCATATGAATTAAAAAAATTAAAGTCGTCAGAGGATGATTCAAGTGCTGTCTTACGTAGAAAATACTGAAACAGTATAATATTTTAATATTATTACATTTGAATTTCCCTTCAGGGATCAATAAAGGTCTATCTATCTATCTATCTATTTATGGTAAATAAAATATTGAAATACTAAGATATTAAACTCCAAGTAAAATTTCTAGATGTCACTATTATTTTATAGCTGATAATCAGAACACCAACAGATCACTGGATGGATTTTAAGTCTCATCAATCAGTAAATATGATCAGAGCAGACTTGGCTTCATTCATGGTTTTACATAACAGCAGAAAATAAACTTATCATACGATATGATATGATACTCAAAATTAAAAGTATTAGTTATAGTTAAAAGGTCCACTGCTAGGCAAGATGTGCTGTCTTCAACGTGGATATTAAAATCGAATTGACCCTGTGCACAAAGTCTGAGCTATGGTTGCTGGACCCTGTAATGGCCAGAAGGGGGAGCCAGTGTCGCAAACAGTGGACAGTTGAGGTACCACAGAGGAAGAGCACACAGGGGCATGGATATTAGATGTAAACAGTCACGCATGCTGTACCACATAGTAAATATTTGAATTCAGCATGTGACTGCCCATCCTGTTTGGATGAAGACCATCAGTCTGGTAAAAGGAAGGGCGGTTCCAGAGTAAGTTAAAATTGTCAATAAAAACAACGTTGAGGGAATGAAGCCTGCCAAATCTGTCAGCTCCACACCCAAAGGTTGGAAGTGGACCGCTAATAAGAATAGACATGTTTTCAATAGATCAAATAAATTCATGAAATCTTTCTTGAGCAATTCGGACTGGCTCATGTGATGATGATCTGAAGTGATCTGAGTGATGGTGGGTGGGAGTGGACTCAGCACTTCAGAAAGTTTATCAGTGATTATTATGACTGTGGCTCCAGGAATGCACTAAGTTGTGGCATTAAAAAAAAAACAGATATTCCCAGTGATTGAGTCACCAATAATAAGTGTTCTTGGAGAAAAAAGAGGCCGAGGAGGTGAGTTCTCCTCCTTGGTTGCTCGAGCTAGTTTCGGAGTATTGGCGTCCACCAGTGTGAAACTCCAGAAATCCGCAGAGCAATGGAGAGCAGCCTCTCTGACAAGTTTACGCTGGGAGGTCAAGATCTTTGACAGGCATAGAGGAGGCTTCACTGAAGAATCACCCACCGTCGCAGGAACCAGCAAAGGGAAAGCCTTGGTGTCAGTCAGTGGAGGTGGACCCGCAGAGTCAGAGAACGCTTCTAGTTGGACCCAACTCAGGCGGAGGCGGCACAGCGACAGCAGGGACCGGGCTGTATATCAATTAGAGAGGCACTAACCTCCAAATCTGTCGTCACAAAGTTGCTTGCGTCCATGGACGATGTCTTTTTTTCTTTTGTTCGGGTTTGGATCTTGTTGGTCACAGACGGGATCCATTTTAAAGCTGTTATAATAACTGTCAATATAATTCTCTAACTTCAAAATGAGAGACTGACTTATCCCTTAACACAAATCAAAACTTCTGGTAACAATTATGTTTAAGCATTTTCAGTATGACTAAGAATCCAAATTTGTATCTTATACAATACAAAGTTCTCTACAGAATACATTATACAGGACAAAGGATGTTCCAGATGGGTCTTGCAGACTCTAATATCTGTTCACAGTGCACAGAGAACATGGCTGATGATTACATGCACACTTTATCGTTTCATGAGCCCATGAAGAAATTTTTGGCTGCAGGTATGTGTGGACTTACCAACATGACTCCTGTGTGCCCCTGCGTGCATACTGGGTCACCTGGGGACATTAGCATGGAAACTAACTTGGCTCATATGGTGCTCACTGCCTTACGTATTGCAAAGAAAACTATTCGTATGAACTGGAAACAAGAAACTAGTCTATGTATTAATCAATTCAGAAATCTTTTCTCTGATCATATTAGTAATGAGATAATGTCTGCTTCCTCTAAACAGTATTCGGCAGAACTGCATTCTCTCTGGTCCCCATTTATGGGCTCCATCACCTAGTGGGGGCGGGTGGGTAGTGGTCTTGCTGCTCTGGGGTTTGTGGTTGACTGGGGGCCCCTTCTTCCACGGTCATGGGGGCTCTACCCACGGATTCCTTCTGTTGCCTGCGGGGTGGGGTGGGTCTTGGTGGAACTTCATCCTTTCCCTCTTTTGGTCTCCTGTGGAGGCTGCTAGTTGTCTGGGTCTGGGGGTCTTCCATGTCTGCTACTGGTCTCTAGGGTGGTGTGGTTGTACCTCCCCCCCTCCACTCTTAGTGCAGTTCAGGTAAAAGCTCGTATACACCTTGCACATACATATGCACAGACATACACACCTGGGGTCCGTTCCAGCTTGGTTAACTTAGCATGTTCTCTGTGCACTGAACTCATGGTTAATCAACCCAGAACCTGCTTAGCCTGAGTATGTTGGTTCCAAAACACCTGATAAGAATCTGGTTAATCAACCTATTCCTTGTTAACCGGAGTTCATGAGCGTGCACCCTGAATACATAAAGACGCTCTCAATGGATCACCGAATTCACGAGTCACAATGGAAAATTAAGGGGGGAACAAAAGGGGAGCATATTTTTCAGAAGCGGAGTTGGAATTCTTGATGCTGGCTTACGAGGAATTCAAGCCAATAATTTTGAAGAGAAGCAATACAGCTGCAGCAGATGTATTTTTTTGGCTTGGCAAAAAATAACCAACAGAGTAAATGTGAGTTTAACAGATATCATAACTCTCAACACTCTTCATTTTAATTATTCATTCATTTTCCACCCCTTATTCCCACTTGGAGTAGGGGGTGCTGGAGGATATGTCTAATTTAAAATTAGCTTCAGTATGTTGAGTAACCTTTCAAGAATTACTTTCTTTTGCCACCAGTTTGTTAAGGGTACAATCAGATGCAATCCTTCTGGAGCCAGAAGAACTCTGTCCCAAGTCAAGATGAAACAAAAACAAACATTCTACAAAAAGGTAAGATTGAAATCAAATAATTACTGCAGATTTATATGCCTAATAAGTAATTTTTTTTTAAATTCTTCCAATCATGTAGCTAATTGAAAGAAGGCTGAGGCCTGTCTAACTGGTGGGGGGCCACCACCATATCCCCTCACCCCAGCTGAGGAGTTGGCTCTGTCCATTAATAAGAGCAATGCAAAAACTACTGTTACTGCAACTTAAAGGCAGTGAGACCATTTCTGCTGTGACAGAACTGGACAATGCTGGGGGACCCACTGAGGTATGCATATTATATAATACACATCCCCTTTAACATAAGACTAACAAATTGCCATCTGTTGATAGAATATGGCTGTAAATATACAAATGGATGAGGGTCCTTTTTCTTCAACACACGATCTTAGCAGTGTAAGAACTTGTCCACTGCTGTCCATCTGTAAATATGTTCTTGCATCACTAAACAATCATTTTATTCATCTTTTCCAGCTGCCAGCAAAGGACCTGTAAATGGTCCATCTTCAAAAGCAAATAAGACAAAGCGAAATGGAAATGGACCTTATACAGAAAAGAATAAACATCCAAAAGGCCAAACTTGAAGTACAAATACTGGAGCACCGCCTGAAGGTGAGAACTGTCTGTGAAGATAGATTTGTTACAGTATATTTTAAATATCATACCACATGATTAATAAAAGAATCTTCTCTTTTTTATTTCAGGAAATGACGAAATGAAACAAGATGTAATGTAACTCTTTAATTAAAATTATTTTGACAAATTAAATCTCTGAGGACTTTCCCATCTCTCTTATCTCTTATCAGTCATGTCAACTGGGGGTTCCTCTCCATCATCCTCATCAGGGTGTGGGGGGTGGCTCTCTCCTCTTAGAGTTGTGAAGGACAACACAAGCCACTATAATGTCACGCCCTTCCTGGACTGACCCTGAGGCCACGCAGACACTGGAACCTCGCCTTAAGGATCCCAATGGTCATCTCGACCTTGGCCCATGTTCGGCTGTGAGCCACGTTGAATCTCGTCTGCGGTCCAGGCTCAGGTTCAGGGTAGGATGTCATGTAGGGCGCACAAGGGTACCCTCTGTCTCCCAGCAAATGGCCACTGTGATGTCCTGTAATGGTTGAAGTGTAGAGCAGAACAATCCTTTATTGTCCCACAAGGGGAAATTAAATTGTAGTAATGTCATTCCCATTACTAATATTCATGCTTCTTTGTGTTGTTTGCACAGCTGTTTGGCAGATGTGGAGTAAAACATAAAACCCAAGGTTGCAACTTCTCGTCTTTATCTGTCATTACCCATATCTGTTTGCGTGACTGTCTTTTTTTTTTTTATTTTTTTTTTTTATATTATGCATTTTAACACTAAATTTATATATCAATCTTAGGTTCTTGTAAGTTAATATTAGACTGTAGTGTAATATCTTGGTCATTTAAAAGTTGGAAGTTGTAATCAGGAGAGACTTACATCGCCCGCAGTGCGTAGAGCTTCACCTGTTGGAGCTGAGGACATGGGTTCCTGCATCGGGACATTGTGGGATTGTTACGAGCCTGAAGTCCTCAGGATAAAGGAAAGTGCTTTCTTGATCTATAGGTTTTAATATTGCTTTAGGTGTTGGCGGGTCCTGACTTTAGTCATTTAATTCACAGCACCATCCCCCTCGGATTTGATTTCCTGTTTACCTGAGAGGTCATACAGCATCATCATCCAGCTAAAGGGGACACAACTCCAACGCTGGATTGAATTAAATACATGAAAGCAGCATGTTGCTATCAGTATTTATTTTACTCCTGCTGACTGTCCTGTATCCACTTGAGCTGCAGGAGATAAATGGACACCAAAGTGTGAGTATTTTAATATCTTGGAAGGACACTAATTCGATGTTACACTCTTCAGGGTCTCTCCAACTCTAAATTTTGAGTGCACAAAGGAGCAGTCTCTTTAAGACTCTTTAATCATTCTTACTGTCCTCTTGCTGTTATCAGGAAATGTTCAACCAAACCCTGATGCTGATTGTTATCAATTAAATGCTTCTGCAGAGTTTAAGGTTAGATCCAGGCTATTTATATTTCATTTAAATGTGAGAAGCCTTGTCATTACACTGGATGTAGTGAAGATCTGGGAAAAATCCACTGACACTGATATCCTGGTCCTACGTGAGACCTGGCTAAGCAAGTCCATCACGGATAAAGACATCGCAATTCAGGGTTACAATGTTTTTTATTGTGACCATCCAAGAAAAGGTGGTGAAGTTGCCGTCTACATGAAACAAAAATTCACAGTTACTATTCGATCCTCGTTATCTGCCACCAAACTGTTAGAATTTCTTGTGCTGAAAGTGGCACTAAACAACGGTCATCTCATCACTGTTGTGGGCTGCTACAGGTCACATCAACCTCCAGTGAGGCCTTACTTTTATTGGAAAAGCAGCTGTCTACTTGAGATTTTAAGGTTTGGATGAGTTGCACTGACCCCACCTGAGGCCTGAGAAATCTTCTATTCTGGACTTATTCTTGATAAATGTCCCGCATAAATACTCTGTCAGCACTTATCAATTAACCTTATTAGATGCCTGCATTAAAGACGTGAAGACCTGGATGACCAGAAATTTTCTGCTTCTTAA
>JBAMYA010046314.1:0-11101 GCA_037176975.1 Arrhamphus sclerolepis | reverse complement strand
GACCCAACATCACCATGGTAGGACCCAACATCACCATGGTAGGACCCAACATCACCATGGTAGGACCCAACATCGCCATGGTAGGACCCAACATCACCATGGTAGGACCCAACATTACCATGGTAGGACCCAACATCACCATGGTAGGACCCAACATCATCATGGTTGGACCCAACATCACCATGGTTGGACCCATTATCACCATGGTTGGACCCATTCTCACCATGGTTGGATCTGCAGAAGGAGATGGAAGAAAGACTACAGAAGATAGACAATGTTAATGTTATTTAAATAATTCAGGTCAACATAAAACTGAGTCAAGAGAGACGGTTTGAAGATGCTCAGTGTACAATAGGACTCCCTCCACAGCCTAGGCCTATAGCAGCATAACTAGGAGGCGATCTAAGACAGTGTTTTTCAACCTTGGTCCTCAAGCCCCACTGTCCTACATATTTTAGATGTTTCCCTGCTCAGTCACATTTGATTGGATGGCCATTAGCTTGTCTTCAAGGTCTACAAAAGTCTGCCAATGACCCACTAATGAGATCCAGGTGTGCTTGAGCAGGAAAACATCTAAAACGTGCAGGACAGTGTGCCTTGAGGACCAGGGTTGAAAAACACTGGTCTAAGAGGCTATATCAAAAAGGTAAGGTGTTCAACCTAACCTTAAATTTATAGAGGGGGTCTGCCTCCTGGACTGAAGCTGGAAGTTGATCTGAGGACTTCTGAAGGTGCTATACGGGGGCAAAAGGCCATCACCTCAGTGAGTCCAGAGTGTACAGTTTCTTTAAGTGTGTCTGAACTATAATGCCAGTGACAGATGATTACATTTGTATTGCTTTGCTGCAGGGTCCATAAAGCCATATTGTACAAGTTTGCATCGGCCCACTTCTAAAACAACTGCTTAGTTGTTATGTTGAGCCTAAAATAAGAAACTTAGCTTAATCAGGCATGAATTTCATTTTGAATTTTGATTGTATGTATTTTCAGTAAGGCAAAGAAGAAATCTGAGTCTGCTCTGTTAGAGTTCTTTGGTAATGTGTTGATCTGGTATGTGAAGAGATTGAGTTAATATATTATATTATGAACTAAAGTGTGTTTGAATTCATTTATCTGTGCTGTTCCCAGCCTCAGCTGGGTGCATGGTGGTGCCCATTCATGCAGCCCCAGCAGAGGCTTGTGTACGACTCTACAGATAATTACCAGTACTTGTCAGTTTCTTACGCGTGGCTCTCTGTGAAACAGTTTTGGTTTTATCATGAGACTTTTGAAGCATACTATTCTCATCAAAGAATATTTCCAGGTCATTGCAGCTTTTTTTTTCCCTTTCTTCTTCTGTTTTGGTTGCATAGTCCATTAAAAGTTATTGTACCGGGACTAAATGGGGCTGCCACACCATTTATTTTCAGAATACATGTGCAGGTATTAGAAAAGGGGCAATTTACAGTCTTACTCACACACATGTGCACACTCATACAGACAAAAATATGCCTTTAATCAAATACAAGCAAACCATCTGAGTAGAAGCAGGCGTCATTTGGTATGAATCATAAGCAACTGTCATAGAAATAGGCTCACAGCCAATCAACATGAAGCTCAGCTGCAGTTAAAGACCGCTACTATGACGTAGGCAGGCCACACTGTAAGCACGCCATCACCAATTCAGCAGCTTTTGATTTCTGCCATGTGTGATTGTGTGGTGTTACATTATGAGCTTAGGTATTGCTTTGGTCAGAATCATGAAGAATTTTTCTGCTGTATTGGCCCTCTGGGTCTTTGGAGCTTACTCGATTCACAAAGCAGGTGGGATCATTTAAAAAACCATCTTCTCATACTTAATAAGTCTCTGTGGGGAAATCCTCTTTTTACTTTCTCCTATGAAAGACGTCAGAGGTAAGGCTCAGCGACAGCAGCCGGGGAAGACAGGAATCCGCTGACCTCTGTATGATAACTGGTGGCTTTTCTGAGCGCAGATTAAGTTGGTCAACATTATCAAGGTTTTGCAAGCTCTTCTTCATACATGTATATGTTTTTATTCAATACTGCATGAACTGCCGAAAAGAACGTGCCACATGTGGATGATAATTCAAACAGTGATGTAGATGGTTATAACCCTATGATAAACTGGTGACCACCTCTGCCTCTCACCCTAAGATAGCCAGCAGACCCATGTGCCCCTAAATAGGAAGAAGCAGGTAGAGAAGATGGATGGATAGATACTTCAGATGGGTATATGAAAATATGACCTTTCCAAATGACTTAAATGTTTATACGTGTGTGAGATCTTTGGCACTAAAGCCTCTGAGCTGGATCTGAAACTGAGAAGGAAAAAGTGCAGTGTAGGGAGAGTGACATACACACCCAAAGCTGCGCTTGCACAATCACGGATGAGGATGTAAAATACACACTCTTACAAACACACTAATCCAGCTGTACAGTAATGAGAGGAGAACAGAAGGCGATGAGAGGATGAAGAGAGGGGGCTGCTCAAAGTCTGTGAGGGGGGAGACTGGAAGGACAGTGAGGAACAAAGTTCATTATGCTGCATAACAATTATCACTGACAGACTGAGATTTAACTTTCTTGGGAAAATGAATCTACAGTGGAAGAGGAAAAGTATTCTTTGTTCTTTTTAGTGATGTCTTTCTGTTGGAATACAAACAAATGAGCATTTGAGAGCTGGTCTTAGAGAAAAATAAAAACAGAATAGATGTATCAACTGGCAGTTACAGGTTATAATATCAAAGACGTTCTTGGATGAGTGCACTTACTCAGGTACCCTGTGATGCCCTCATCGCTGACGGTCTCGGGACACCTGCTTTGAAGCCTTGAGTTTGATATGTTGCAACTGCCATCTTGGTGATTGTGTAGAGAAAGAACAGGTCTGACCTGGGAATAATAAATACATCAATTAAGACTCACCTGCCACCAAAAATGGCTGTAAAATGAAGAATGCATCATTTGAAAACTTAAACAAGTATCTTGTAAAATCCAAAATCAGTTATAGAGAACTTGTGAATGAGTCACTGTCTCCATGCCATGTCTCCAAAATAAAAATAAAGATTATGAGATATATAAAAAAATGAAAAAGGCACATAGATGAACCTTTGATGATCATTTGAAAAAGAGAGAGGATGAGCAATTCACAGAAAGCAGAGAGATGGACTCTGTGTCTCTTAGAGAGATGAGATGTATTGTGAGAGCATAGAAGGGAATCCTTGAGTGAGTTCAAACAGGGGAGAGGTCTCACAGAATGAGGGAGGGAGAGAGATTCAGAGTAGATGGAGGGTGAGAGAGCTTGAAGAGAGAAGGAGAGAGAGGGTGGGAGGGAGAAGGCTGAAGCGAGGGAAGTCTCAACAGCAGCAGCAGTTTGAGCGCACAGTCAGACCGGCTACAACTGTGGATCAGATAGGATCTGTATCTCTGCAGGAGACCCCAGGAGACTCAGTGAAGCACAGACAGACAGACAGGCAGACAGACAGAAAATGACAGATAAAAACAAAGTGTAATAGACATGCTACAAGAAACCAGGGCTGAAAGAGTAGTAAAGGTGAGAGCAGACTGAGACAAAACCAGGAGCTGAAACTCTGTGGAAGAACTGGGAGCTGACCAGTGACAGCACGCTCAGAGGTGGAGGAAGAGGGGAAGGGTAAGAAGTTGGAGGAGGAAGACTTGAGGGGCACGCTGACGGTGCCAACAGTGCCAGCTGTGGTGCCACCTTCGTTCTTTCCATCTCTAGGTGAGAGAAGAGAGGGGAGCACGGCCGACGGACTGGCAGGACGGGGGAGTGTGGATGGCGGACGGGCACGGGAGGGAAGCTGGGGAGGGATGGGGGAAGCCCGGCGGGACGTGGCCGTGCCCGTCGGCCGGGGCTCCTGGGCTGATCAGATGAGCGAGATGTCGTTGAGCGGTCGAGACAGCCTCCCCCAGGAAGGGGGGAGGAATGGTAGGGTCCGAAGGGCTGTCCGGATCTCATCCCTGGTGGCTCAGGAGGTGAGTTGAGAAGCTGTGTGTTTGTGTGTGTGTGTGTGTGTGCGTGTGTGCGTGCGCACTTACAAAGAAGATGAAGCTGTGAAAGAGTCCTGAACATGTTCACATGAAGAAGATTGTGTATGATTGTCACAGAGAAGCAATCAGAGAGGTACATGAGCTCTGGAATGCAGACGTGTGAATGAATCTCCTCTCATCAGCAGAGAGCTCCGGTACATGTGACCTCTGACCTCATCACTGCTGGTTTCTTTTCATGTTGACGCGAATGAACAGAGGCAGGTCATTTTTGTGCAGGCCATCAGATAACCCATGCAGGGTCTTTTCTGTGCAGTCATATGAGCCCATCCAGTCATGATGACACTGTAACTGCACATTTCTGCAAATACGCCAGGAAGAAGAGCAGAATTCTCTCTGGTTCCAGTCAACATCCTTTATCCTACAAACACTAGAGCTGTGACATTATTTTTCTTTATTCATTGACTTATTTATTTTAAAAAATGACAATAACAGGGTTTTGTTCATTTTTCTTTTAATTGATGAATTGGTGTATCACACAAAAAGAAAATTCATCTGTGCAGTGACAACTACAGCAGCAAACCATGTCTGCACTTTCTTTCTTTCACACTTTTGATGTCATTGCATTTTTGTTTTGTTCTGCTCATAAGGAAACGAGACACTTGCAGTTTTGAAAAGGTCACACAGTGTTCAACGTTTATTCTTATACTTATTATGTAATATTGTTGCTTTGAGTCACAGTTTTACCATTTTTATATAATAATATTATCTTTAATGCATGAAATAATACAATTCAAGGGACAAGTAGCCAACCAATCAATTCAGCTTGTCATCTCCTGCCTTAAAACCTATTTGTCAGCTTTAACAAGACATGCATCCATTTAAAAGGAATTTCTGTTGTTGCAGTAATGTGACTGTACTCTGTGTGTGTGTGTGTGTGTGTGTGAGAGAGAGAGAGTAGTTGGCAGTTGTCTTTACTCCCTGGGCGATCTGTGTCTCCATGTGTTTGGCACCATGATCACTGTCATCTGTGAGGAAAGGAAACACATCTGTACAAATGCGTCTGGGAACACTGGGTCCAAAAGTGCAGTGAACCTACTCTCACCCTCTGCTCTGATCATTGTCTCACCCTTGATTTCTAATATCGGCTCTGCTCTCACACACTCTCCTCTCCTCCAGACCCAGTCGACGGTAACACTAATAGAACAATGTGAAGCAGGACACAGATTCTTCCAGGGTGATGGAATCACATAAACACAATGTCTCATGAGTTTAATTCTCTGTTTCTGTGTGTGCATGAAGGAGTGCACGACAGCCCGGTAGTAGATAGAAACTACTGCTGACCTCCTTTAAATGTTGCCATGTAGGCTCTGTCTATGGTGAAAACTGGATATTTGCTGTTATGGGGAGAGACACGTCCAGTAAAAACAGGAGAGAAAAGAGATGAAGATGAATGGAGGAGAGAATCCAAACAGAAGTGCCGTTTTTTCCAGTTACCAGTATTTTCCTTTCTGTAAAATACTTGGAAACAAAGCAACACTCAGTGTCAATGAACTGACTAGATTTCCTGCAAGTTTCATTTTGAATTCCCAGATTCCTGAGAGAATCATAAGCATCAGCTAGCATTGTACAACCCTGACGATATGTGTGCACGTGGCTGCCCTCCTCTACGTGCATGTTGGCAGAGAAAGTGCCTGCAGGAGCAGATGAGACACAGACGAGTCTGGTTCATCAATACCAACAACTCTGTTTACATGAAGTCAAGAGTGACACACGTTAGCCCACATGCTCATGGTCGATATGTGTCAGTAGAATCACTGGTTGAGTAGCCGACTAACAACAGCTTCATTTGTGCTTCACTGTTTGTCTTCAGTGTTAAATTGTTAATTCTGTAGACTACCCCCCCCCCTCCGATAACACATAAAATCTCTAAGTACAGTTATTGACTGGCTTCTGTCTGAAGCTGACACCATGTGGCTGTTACAGTCTCAACAGTCGACACATGACGTCTGCATGTCTGTGGATTCTTGGTGGACGCAGGCGTACAAGCGCAGGTTCAGACTCGATTTCATCCACATCATCACCATGGTTACCATTAAAGGGACAGCTATTCTTTATTTTCTCAACCAGCTATGTTGTCAATGTTGTTAATCTCCTGTCAGTTCCTGGACAAAGACATCAGATAAAAAAAGAAGAATTTTTGTCATAAAATATTAAAATTTGTATATTTTATTAAACAATTGGGCCTTTTGTACCAAAGTCACAGCAAAAATTGAAAAAAACATACAGATATTTTTAGGTTTAGCATGTTCGCTGTGTTTTCTGTCATGCTGCTGCTGTCCAATAACGTCCCAATTTTACGATCAATAAAGTACATCTGAATAAAAAGTTTTGTTAGGAAATGGTGAATTTCACAATATCAAATTGTTGTTACATAAAAAAAGGAGTTTTTGTCAAATCTAAAGTTTTTCAAAAGTCACCACCTTTATCGTGAGCTTGTTTTTGGACTAAACTGTAACAATTTCTCTTTAAATTTTGACCTTTGTTTAGAAATTGATAATTTTGTAGTAAAATTTTACATTTTGAAATACTTTTTTTTTTTCAACAGACTTCATCAAGCAGTAATAAATGTCAAAAAGTATTACTTATAATTACAACTTTTTGTTTCAGCATTTTGACATTAAATTAAAACCTGACTTTCTGACATCAAGCAGCTGCTCTCCACCTCAGTTATTCCACCTTAAAGCAGCTGCTCTCTACCTCAGTGATTCCACCTTAAAGCAGCTGCTCTCCACCCCAGTTATTCCACCTTAAAGCAGCCGCTATCCACCTCAGTTATTCCACCTTAAAGCAGCTGCTCTCCACCCCAGTTAGTCCACCTTAAAGCAGATTCTCTCCACGCCCAGTTATTCCACCTTAAAGCAGCCGCTCTCCATCCCAGTTACACCACCTTAAAGCAGCTGCTCTCACCCCAGTTATTCCACCTTAAAGCAGCCGCTCTCCACCTCAGTTTGTCCACCTTAAAGCAGCGACTCTCACCCCAGTTAGTCCACCTTAAAGCAACCGCTCTCTACTCCTGTCATTCCACCTTAAAGCAGCCGCTCTCCACCTCAGTTAGTCCACCTTCAAGCAGCCGCTCTCCACCCCAGTTAGTCCACCTTAAAGCAGCCGCTCTCCACCCCAGTTAGTCCACCTTAAAGCAGCGGCTCTCACCTCAGTTATTCCACCTTAAAGCAGCTGCTATCACCCCAGTTAGTCCACCTTAAAGCAGCCGCTCTCACCTCAGTTAGTCTACCTTAAAGCAGCGCTCTCCGCCTAAGTTAATCCACCTTAAAGCAGCCGCTCTCCGCCTCAGTTATTCCACCTTAAAGCAGCCGCTCTCCACCCCAGTTATTCCACCTTAAAGCAGCCGCTCTCACCTCAGTTATTCCACCTTAAAGCAGCTGCTCTCACCCCAGTTAGTCCACCTTAAAGCAGCCGCTCTCCACCCCAGTTAGTCCACCTTAAAGCAGTCGCTCTCCACCCCAGTTAGTCCACCTTAAAGCAGCCGCTCTCCATCTTAAAGCAGCCGCTCTCCACCCCAGTTAGTCCACCTTAAAGCAGCGGCTCTCCACCTTAAAGCAACCGCTCTCTATTCCTTTCATTCCACCTTAAAGCAACCGCTCTCCACCCCAGTTAGTCCACCTTAAAGCAGCGGCTCTCCGCCTCAGAGATCAGGCTGATCTGTAGCAGGGAGGCAGGTGAGTGACAGGGGTCAGGCAGGGCAGCACAGTTTTGCTGAGGAAGTGAGACCAACCTGTCGGGTCTTATGGGGAGGCTCCAGGAAATGTGTGGTCTGAGTCGGGGCCCAGATAGGGGATGAGCTCTCCACTGATTAAACAGATTAGAGAAATCGGCGGGCAGAGCAGAATCCAGAGGGCCAGGCAGGGGTCATACCATAAGATCGGGGGTAAAAACCTGTCAGACTAGGAGAAGGCTCAGCAGAGGTTCAGAAGGCAGGAAAGGGTCAGGTTTAAGGGCTTGATTTGACTTGAAAAGTCTGGATGTCTTCAGCTGGAAGTTTCAGATAACCTGGCACTCGTGCGCTGGCTGGGAGACGCTTACACACAGCTGGAGATTATTAGGCCGACAACAGGTGAGCTGGGGAAAAAACATTCAAATAAAACAGGAACAGGAATCATGACAACTAATCACTTTCAAGACAAATTCTACTTCTTTTTATTTGTGATTTATTTATTTTTCCCATAAGAAAAGCGAGTGTGAGTGCCTGATGGTGAGAATGCAAGCGCAAACAGCCCTCATCCATCAGCTTTACCAGCAGTGCCCTTGAACGCAGCAATCAGTAGGTCTGGACAAATAATTAAGGGCTCCCTTCCTTCAGCCCTAAATCGTGTCCTTTCTACATACAGTAATGCGACACACACTCGTACACACACCCTACAGATCTCTAAAATGCTTTGGTTGCTAGATGAAAAAGTATTGCTGCAGGCCATATGTCCAAGACTTTCCTTTTTCTTTGTTCTGTCTTGCTCTCTCTGTCAGTCTCACTTCTCGGTCATATTCTACCATGTGGCTGTTATATTTACCAAATGCAGCACTCGGTGTAAATGGCAGCACATTTACTACATTTACTACGACTGTATTTCTCCAAGATGGACAATGGCGGTTTAAAGACATGCAAAAATTATCCTGGAGATAAGGTAGCTCTAACGTGTCTCTATTAAAATGTAATATTTTTGTTAATCTTGATTTTTTTTTTTTGTTTTTGTTTTTACTTTTTCCTTCCTTACAATCCTAGAAAATGTTCCAGTTATTTTCCTGCTCAGTTTGAGGGGTTAAAATGAGCGTGTGCACACTATGCTTGCAGCATAGATGAGCCTTGATAAAGTCAGCCATGATGGTGTCTCAGCGGTTCAAACACAAGGCGCTTGTATGTTTCAGCCACAGAAAGTTCAATAGTCTTTATTGCTTTTCCACTAGTTATGCATTTTGTGTAAGTTTGTAAGTTTCCGTCTTCTCCCCTCAGCCCCTTATTCCTTTAATTTCCATGTCACACACACATATACTCTGAACAGATCATACTCATGCTGAGTGATAGTTATTCATTATTTTTGTGCCTCGTTTCTGTTTCGTTTACATTTGCTTTGCCTGTTTGCTCTCTGTGGAGGAAAGTTTATTAATTACACTTAGATGTATTCATTAATTAATCTACACTCAGTTATGTTCCGCAGGTATTAAAGACACATACGCCGTCACAATCTAAGTGTAGAGGTCAGAGATCTGGGTGACCCAGCAGAGAACCTCTGGATCTAATCACCAGCGTAGACAGAGTCTTCTTTACACAGGCAGTAGAGACAGGAAAGAGACAGAGAAGACTCATCTCTCTGGAGCTCTTTGGTAAACAGAAATTTGCCACAACACGCTACCTGAGTGGATATGTGTGTAAGCATGTGATTGGACACCCTCGACTGCAATACATCCAATCCAAGTACCCTCCACTCTGAAGGGTAACTGGGGAGTTGCTGTATTCCCTCCTGGTTCAGCTGTGGAGCCCCAGGGACTGGAAACGGGGAGCTGGTAGACACTTTGAAGCCTTAGAGCAGATAAGGACACTTCTGCTGTGGCCTTCCAAAGACTTTAGTCAAGAAGGGGGATTTTGCCAGCTGTACAACTTTTCTGTATTTTTTTGTGATGTTGTAACCTGATAAATGTCAGATAACACACTAGAAAGGCTCAAAGAGGTGCTGCTGGCTGTATTGATTAATTGGCTGGTTGATTCATTCATGCATTCATTCATGAATGGAGTCTCTTTGATGGCACATGCAAATTTAAATCCTTGATGAGGCCGTTGGACAAGGCCACGTGCACCTAATAAATCCTGAGAGATGATACTAGGACACATTGTGTTTTGCTTCAGAGACCCAGGTGTAATGGAAGTTCCTTCATTAGTGATGAATATTGAATAAAAACGTGCAGCCTCTGCTACCTGATTTATGATGACTGAGTTGTTCAGTCAGTTTTTGTTGATTTATTTCATTTTATTTTTATTTTTAGTCCACCTGAATGGCTCCGTGAATACATACATATATGTTATGTTGTTATATATGGGTTAAGATCAATCATGCTTCAGTTTTATGGATTTGGGCTACTTTGAGCCTCTGTCATTATTTAAATCAAGTATCCTGGTAAATAAAACCATCACATCTATTTTGACAATGCTGCTGTGTTCTTGCTAGCTAAGCTCCAACATTTTTACGGGTGTCTACAGCAGAAGCACTCGAAGACTGAAATCAAAAGTTCAGCAGCTTCCTACGCTGTAATGATGACGGCGGGTTTTCCTCAGCAACTCTACATTTCTATATGTCTTGAATAAAGTGTCTTTAGATCTCTTTTAGCACCCAGTTACTTCATGTGCCTGAAATCCAAGTAATTGGAAGAGTGTCCTAATAATCCGCTATATCAAATGTACGTATGCATGTATGTACATGTGTAGGTACATATGTATGTACGTATGTAGTAGGGGTGAAACATGCACAAAATTCAGGGTTCAGTTCGATACTTTAGTGTCACGGTTTGATATTTTTTTGATACAAAAAAGAGACATTTCCATGCCTTTTTAAACTTGCAATTTATTGAAATTAATTATAAATATTTGTTTGTTTTCAAAAGTACAATTTTCAAATTAAATTTTGCTGAAACAGCAAATAACAATAAATAAATAAAATACAATAAATGCATCATAGATACATTTAAACAGCAACAAGCTGTTAACTCATCAGAAACACTTCAGTCTGTCAGCTGACTCTTATTTCAGTGGTTGGACAATAAATGGAAACATTCAGATAAATGTAAATGATACCAAGTAGCCTTAATATGCAGACAGAGTAGCAAGTTTGTGTGTAGGAAATGTTTGTGTTGCCTGGCAACAGCCTTGCAGTTGTGGAACTATTTGTGTGGGCGGAGCTAAATGAATGATTAAATAAACAAACAAATCCTAATCTCTCGTTGCTTATTACTGTTAACTAATAAAATGCGCTTGTAGAACTTTTGTATAACAGCAACATCAGACTGGAGGTGGCGCTGTTGAGCTGAATAT
>JBAMYA010046313.1:0-11101 GCA_037176975.1 Arrhamphus sclerolepis | reverse complement strand
TCTCCACCTCAGTTATTCCACCTTAAAGCAGCTGTTCTCCACCTCAGTTATTCCACCTTAAAGCAGCTGCTCTCCATCTGTCATTCCACCTTAAAGCAGCTGCTCTCCACCTCAGTCATTCCACCTTAAACCAGCTCCTCTCCACCTGTCATTCCACCTTAAAGCAGCTGCTCTCCACCTCAGTCATTCCACCTTAAACCAGCTCCTCTCCACCTCAGTTATTCCACCTTAAAACAGCTCCTCTCCATCTGTCATTCCACCTAAAAGCAGCTGTTCTCCACCTCAGTTTTTCCACCTTAAAGCAGCTGTTCTCCACCTCAGTCATTCCACCTTAAATCAGCTGATCTCCACCTCAGTTATTCCACCTTTAGGCAGCTGCTCTCCACCTCAGTTATTCCACCTTAAAGCAGCTGCTCTCCATCTGTCATTCCACCTTAAATCAGCTGATCTCCACCTCAGTCATTCCACCTTAAAGCAGCCGCTCTCCACCTCAGTGATTCCACCTTAAGGCAGCTCAGAAGATGTAGCGGTGGGTTGTATTTTGCCTCCAGACCTCTATTTTGACGCCTGTGTCTTAGACTCTGATCAGATGATGTTTGTGGAGCTCCTGCAGACGTCTTCGTAGGTGTGATGACGGCGTTCAGAGACGCGTCACCTCTGTAACCGTGAACTGTTGCTTTCAGATCCGTCAGGCGCGACGCCTGTCCAGCCCGTGTATACAGAGGTATACGCTACTCTGCGGTGGCGAGTGCAGCACGTATGTGACCCACCCCCACCCCAACCCCCCTCCCTTCATCCACTTCAACCCCCCCATCCACGGCAGCTTTCCCTGACCAACCATCCACCCTCGCCCGCTGCGGCCATCTCCTGGTTCCTCTGCAGTTTCGTTGGTTTTCAGCCTCAAGACAGTTGTGTAAAAGCACAGCTGGAGCGTATAGAAACCAGAGAGCTGACAGGGATTTATCTTTACCTCAAAACTAACTAAAGTCTGACTTCACTTTTCTTTCCAGCTGCATTAATTTGTCCTAAGAATTAATGTTCCAGGATATAATTTTGTATACATCCATCATTTATTGCTGCATCTCTGAAATCCCACCCATGACCACATGGGGGCAGCATATCACCAACTCAGATAGATCTATATGAACAAATGAAATGGAGTTAACAAGAAAAAACACCAAATATCAGGGATTGGGATTGTTTAGAAAGAAGTAAATCAGTTTGAGGCATCATTCTTCTCTGCCATCAATCCTGACGTCATTTTCTTCTTAACGCTTTTACTTGACATGTTGGCGAGTGTTTAGGCTCCTCCCTCCTCTGATGTATCATGAGCAGTGTCTACAGCCCCTCAGCTGGACTCCATGAAGCCGGACTCGTCCAGAACTGTGTTCTTTCTTTCTGCTAACCTCTGCCATGTTTCTGTTTCCTGTGTGTGCGTGTGCATATGTGTGTGTGTGTGTGTGTGTTTTTACAGAGAGTGAGGTGTGACAGTGAACCACTAACCTTTCCCAAATGAGCCCTGCCGCCTGCTTCCTGCCCCTCCCACTGCCGCTCATCATCCAATCACCAAGCCCCCGCTGCCTCCCAGCTTCCTTAGCAACCGCCGCTTCCTCCCGCCCCGCTCCCCAGCAACTGCGGCATCACTTGCTTCGTACGTTTTTTTGCATGAAAGCTACGGTCGCAGCGTGTCATCCCCGAGTGTGACCTCCAGGTCAGTTTGTTGAGAATGAAAACAAAAATCAGATACCTGGATGGAAAAACATTCTTTCAGTCCAGTTTCAGTAACAACACGTGATATGGCCCAAACTTCATTCGTTCCCATGGAAACCTCTGTCATGTCCTTTTGGAGATGGTGATCAAGTATCGACCTCTGACTCTGCTGATTTTGTCACCAAACCCTCAGCGAGGTCTGCGACTGGCAAACTGGCTCTAAAGTCCAGTCTAAGATGAAGCCTTGTGGATGCCGCTTCGCACTCGTCCAGCACCTCTGGTGCCCCAACCTGAGCTCCCCTAGTTCTGGTTCCAGCTCCAGCAGTACTTTGTTCTTCAGAAGGTTTTACACAGCCTTCAGCATCCACATATTTAATTAGCTAGATGGCTTGGTGACGCACTGACGAGCATCTTTGACGAGTCTTAGAGTTGTTCACACATCGTGATCAAGTATCGACCTCTGACTCTGCTGATTTTGTCACCAAACCTTCAGCGAAGTCTGCGACTGGCAATTGGGCCTAAAGTCCAGTCTAAAATCATGATTGGCCTCTCTAAAGTAAATTTGAAGCATCATAAAGCTGTGCTGTCATTCACCTGGCACCGTTGCAGCACCGCCGTCTTCAACCAGTGCTGCTGCAGTCGTGTTGCTGCTGTGCTTTGGCTGCTCTCTTTACTTCCTGCTAACATGTAGTCTGAATTTAAATGCACGCGTGTCATTTCATGTCCAACTTACAGGTATGAATCATTTACTTGAAATTGTCCTTGATCACCAGCAAATATCACGTCTAACAGGTAGTACTAATCAGTGACAGCTTAGAGACAGCTTTGTTCTAACAGATGAAGTAAAATTTAATGTATAAATGTCGCCACACGTTAGTTTTATCCAAACGAGTGCACAACATTTATTCTGTAAACGCAGGTTTCTGCAAGGAGGGAAAGGTGTAGTAAATAAAACGGGAATAAACGAGTGGGTGCTCCTTCACAGTGTCCAGGATTACACCATCTCATTTTTTTTTTTAAGTTGAGACTTTTTTCATTAAAAAAAAGTAAGCCTTTTGACATAAAACTAAATGTTCAAAGTTTCAAATTTAATTTGATCTACAATGAAAATAAACCCAAAGCAGCTGTTAAATTGCAAATTTAGCAGTATTGCAACTTTTTGTTGTAAAAAGTCAATTTTTATCATAAAATCTCAAATTTTGCTAAATCACCAAATTTATAAAATTATAAGTTTTTATATGGTAATAAATTATTGTAATTAAAATCCTAAAGTTTTATTGTAAAATTGTAACGATGGCAAAAACTTGTTTGACAACTTAACTTTTTGGCTTAAATTAGCAACTTTATGTCCTGAAATCATTTTTTTCTGTTGTAAAATGGCAAAATTCCACAATATTGCAACGTTTTGTCTTACAAAGTGAATGTCTACAATTATGCCAAATTAAAACTTTTTCATGTCACAACTTTGTCTCAAAAGGAAGACTTTTGGACAGTTAAATTTTTTAAAAAGATCTTTCAAATGTAAGTCTTTTACCTTTTTTACGCCTTTTTATTGTCATAAAATGGTAAATTCTGTAAAATTGCAACTTTTTCACCGAAATTACAACTTTCTAAACAAAAATGACAATATTTTGTGAAATCTAAAATTCAGCAAAAATCAAAAACATTTTGACTTTGGATCAAAGATCAGTTTTTATGCTCTGTATACGTTAGTCTAAAGTTGTCCATCTTGGTTACTCCGGTAACGACATTCAGGCTCCTCCCCCTCCCTCTCTGCTGTGCTTCAGCTCAACTTTAAAGAAACTTTTTATGTAAAAAAGTCAGAGATCATTTCAGTTTAACAAAGTTGACAGAAGTTCTGCCTTAAGTTGTGCGTTTGCTGCTGAACAGAGACCATAAAACTCTTTTCTGAAAAGAAAATCACCTCAGTTTTGCTTTTTCCGTTCTCGTTCTGCATCCATCCCTCCATCCATACTTCCATCCATCCAGCCTTCTCTTCCCCTCTTCACTTTTTCTTCTTCTGTGTCTCCAGGAGTGCAGTGACTCCTCCCCCTCGCCCCCCACATCATGCTCCTCCGTCTTCGGCTGTGACCCGGAACTACATTACCCAGAATCCCCCCCAGCGGGTGCTCAGCCTCACTCTGGACTCGCAGCACCGGGACAACTTCCTGGGCCTCCTGCCGTGGCGGCTGAGCGGCGTCCAGTCTGTGATGGTGCCGCTCCCACCAGCGCGCTCCCGCCTGTCGCTGCAGGAGGCGGTGCGGTCGAACAAGTGATGGACGAAGACGGGTCGCCATGGAGACGGCATGAGGAGCCTGGCCTGCAGTGGACCATGATGTGACCCCCATGGCAGCGAAACGGCGTCCTCACAAACACGCACACATACTTCCACATGACCTCCGTCTGTCCCGAAAACGTCCAGGCGACCCTCTAACCGGACTTCCTGGGACAACACGACCGAGCGTCCGCAGAGCTCGGAGGCGTTCAGGTTCAGATTCACTGCAGCTGTGTTTTATTATTTTATAAATCATTTCTGAGACCAACATTAACGGATTTGCTCCAAGCGGTCACGGTGGACTCCCGGGTTTCTCTTCCAACATTCCTTTTGCCATTCAAGAAACCACCAATCAGATTTCTCTTTGATCCGCTAATTCTTTGAATTAGTCCCGCCCCCGAAGGGATGTACTTGCAAATGAGTGACCACCACTTGTTTGGCTATTACAAACATTAAAAATAAAAAGTTGCACAAATCTGCAGGACCCAAAAAAACAGCTGCAGCCTCTAAAAGAAACACAACATGAATTAGTGTCTCCAGCTGACAATTAACAATACAATGAACCGGTTCACAAAGAAGTCCAGTGGAACCGGCAAAGAAAGCGAAGTCTGCCGAACATTGCAACGACGTAGTAAAACCAGATCTTTAAATTAAACGGGTATCTTCTGAAACTTTATTTAGCCGTGATGGAGTCAAAGTATTTAGAAGGACCGGATATGACTCATAATAGTATCCAGAAGCAACTAAAACTGGAGAACACCAGCTAACTCTGGACGCTAGCAACAGACAAAGAACGACGTAGAACCGCCAACGCAAACTAAAACGCCGACACAGCTCGATCAAGACCGACACAGAAAACGCTGGTCTCAGTTAAACACGTAGTTCAAGTGCAAATGACCGATGACACCGATGAAGACAAAATTACAGAGTTGACAACTTTATTAATCAAACCAAAACAGGAAGCTAGCTACCAGTAATAAAACATTTGTTGCCCTTCCATCACCTTCCTACGGAAGCCCTAAACGGTCATACACGCATACATTTTTCATTCTCCCGTTTTCCTGTGATAACGACATAACTCCGCCGTTTTCTCATGATAACGAGTTATTTTTCCTCCGTTTTTCCGTCATAACGAGATAATTAATTTGAGATCCCAAGGGCATTGCAAAGCCCTGAGGAAGGTCGATAGACCGAAAACGGAGGAAAAAAACTCGTTATCACAAGAAAACAGCAAAGTTATGTCGTTATCACGGGAAAACGGGAGAAATAAAATGTATGCATGTATGACCGTTTAGGGCTTCCGTACCTTTCTTCTGGACTGCTTGTGAATTCGTAAAAAGTTATCAGAAGATTTTTCTTGTCTGATCAGTCTTTTATTCTTTTATTTGCATAACTTTAACTTTACATTTTTTTTATTTTTATAAGCTGCAGATTTTTAACATAAAATTTGTTCTCAAATCAAATTTTTCTGGATTTTGGAAAAATTGCAAATTTCACAAAATCAACTTCTGACATCAGATCATCATTTGTTGTTTTTTTTTGTTGTACAATCATGACATTTACTAAATTGCTTCTTTTTTGGCAAAAAAAGGCAACAATAAAAAAAAAGCTAATTTGTCATACTTTAAATATAAAATCATGGTGTTGATGTGACTCTTTCAACAGTAACCATGGTGACGATGAGGCCCGATAACGGTAGCCATGGTGATGATGTGGCCCTGTAACAATAACCATGATGTGGCCCAGGATGAAATAGTTTGACACCCCTAATCTAGAAGACGATTGTTACAGAAGTAAACGTGATGACGTGAGGCTCCAACAAAATGTTGTTGACTCAGCAGAAACTGAGCATTTGTGGTGACATTAATGATGACTCAGCAGAAACTGAGCATTCGTGGTGACATTAATGATGACTCAGCAGAAACTGAGCATTCGTGGTGACATTAATGATGACTCAGCAGAAACTGAGCTTTCGCGGTGACATTAATGATGACCCAGCAGAAACTGAGCATTCGCGGTGACATTAATGATGACTCAGCAGAAACTGAGCTTTCGCGGTGACATTAATGATGACTCAGCAGAAACTGAGCTTTCGTGGTGACATTAATGATGACTCAGCAGAAACTGAGCATTCGTGGTGACGTTAGGAAATGACTGTCAGAGCTGCAGATAATTTGACCTGAGGACTGAAAATGAAGCGTCTTCTCACCAGCTTCCTCCTCCTCCTGTAACCTTCTACCGTTTCTTCTGTCTCTCGTGTCGATTTCAGCGGATGCTTCATTCCAGGCTGGACCGTCCTCAGCGGGTAATTTTTTTGTTTTGTTCCGGCGTGCTTTTAGATTTGGTCAAGGAATTTTCGGGCACGGAAATGTTGGTTACCGGTTTTTATATGAACACGTGTGCATGTTCTTCCCTGTCACTCAAACGCTGGTAAAGTGCCTGCATTGATCTTTGTAGAGTTGATGACGAGCTGTTTTCACCCTTTTTAGTGTGTGTGTGATTCTAAGACCATATGCTCTATTTATTAAAGATACTGATAATTTCAAACAATGTCTTCTTTGATGTTTTACATCCGTTTTATCTGAAAATGAAAATGGCCAATTGATTGGCATTAATTACATTTTAATAAATTATATGATGTGATACAAAATAATTCACCTGCTGTAAAGTACTGAGACCAAAAAAAAAGTTTTTGTACCACACTAGTGGTCAGTAGAGGAACTACAGCCTCTAGTGGTCAGTAGAGGAACTGCAGCCTCTAGTGGTCAGTAGAGGAACTGCAACCAGACTTTCTACCGTTTTTTCCGCAGCTGTCTCCATTCCCCTTCGATCTGGTGAAAGCAGAAACCGATCGTTACCAGAACGCTGATCTGGTCTGGTGTCAGGAGGAGCACAAGAACCAGGGTTACTATGACTACATCAAGCCCCGCCTCCGCACCACCGTTGGAGGAAAACGGCGCATCTGGTGAGTTTGACGCTGTTTAGGACTGTTTCCTCGCTGCCTTAGTCGGCGGAGTGAAACCGGAAGCGGACGCTTCAACTCGTGTTTGAAGTGTCGGTTTGGTCCGCAGGTACGCGGGCCGCGGTCCCGCCGCCGCGCCGGCGACCGGAAACAAGCAGACGCACCTGACGGAGCTGCAGCGTTTACTGGACGCAGTTCTGAACCTCGACGTCTCCTCAGGAAATCCCTGACCAGGTTCAAGTCCAAGTCCTCAGGTCCAAGACCAGGAGATGTGGATCTCCACCAGAAGCAGGACCCAGATGTTTTACAGCTGCTGACTTTAACGACATGTAGCACATCTGGACGATCACGTGACCACTCCTGAAGGACGACTGGAGAGTCGACGTCAGAAACTTTAACCAGCAGTCGAGAAATGTTCATCAAAAAACTGTGATTATAGAACAGAAGTTTTGGTTTTCAAACAATCTCGTCCTTGGATGACAAAAAAACAACTTTAGATCTTTATTTTTTAAATGAAATGTTTTGATTTCAGAAAAAAAGTCAAAAAGCTTTAAAACTTAAAAAGTTTACTTTTTTAGTTAAAAGTTGTAATTTGGAATTTATCCTAAAAATGTTTCGGTTTAAAAGAAAAAAAAAACTCAGTTGAGAAAAATTTGAAATTTTACAACAAAAAGTTTTGGGTTTTTTTCACTGAAAAGTGGAATTTTACTAATTTCCCTATAAATTTCATCTCCAACAAAAAGCTGCAACTGTACAAAAGTCATTTTGGTTTAACATCAAACTATGTGCAACTTTGAAAATCCATATTTTAAAATCACATTTTGTGATTTTATAAGAAAAAGTGATTATGTCATAAAATTAAAGCATCTTGATCTTCTAAAATTTGCAATTTTATGACAAAAGTTTCTTATTACAGAATAAGTTTCTTTTTGCAATTTTAAAACAAAATTTAATTTTTTTTTACATAAAAGTTTTACAATTTAAGATTTTGATTAAAAAAAAAATATATATATATATATACATGACATCACTAAGATCATTTCATAGCATTTTTTAATTGATTATAAACGTGTTTCTGTGATTATTCGACATCATCATCATCATCATCTTCACCCAGTGATGACGGCAGAAGAGAAGATTTCTATTTATTCTTGTTTCTGGGACAAATAAAGACTTTTGCTGAGAAGAAAACGTCTTTTATTGTTTTCTGGTCTCGTGTGAAGACGGAGCTGACGAGGTTCAGCAGATGAGGATCTTTTACAGATTTCTGATCAACATGATTCCACATGACTACGGAGAAGATCAAAGATGATCCCTACAAACGTCAGCAGCTCATTTCACGGAAGTTTCTGGAGCATTAAAACATTTCTGTTGGATCCAACAATCCAAGCGCTTCAAAAGCAACAAAACAAGAAGAACAACTACAGGTGGAAGGACAGGGACAGGGACAAGGACAGGGACGGGGAACTGAAACGGTTCCTTCAGTTTCGAGCGAAGTCGTCCTCAGAGGAAACTTCTGGAGCGTCTGACGGCTCCCCTGATGAACTCAAACAGCTCCTGGTTTGAACCCTTCTGATGTTTGGAGCAGAAATCCTCCAGATGTTCGTACAGCTGACCTGAAAGAGACAGAATGTTTAGAAGAAGGAGAGGAGACCTGGACTCGGGCCGTGTCGGTGGTATCTGCTGGTTTAGAGCAGCGCTCCTCAAACCCTCCATAACGACGACCAGCTGACTTTTTACCGAGTTCTCTTCCACGTCAGGTCTTTCAAAGGTTTTGGAGACCTTTGCTCCTGTCAAGGTTAGAATGGAGGAAAGGAGACCCTGTCATGGAGAGCTCAGATCTACGAGTCACTGACGGCAGGGGAACATGGACCTGCAGATGCAGCAGATCAGCGTGGAATAAAACCCGTTTCCTCCAGCTGAACTCAGACCCCCGTCTGTGGTCTGCAGGAACAAAGACAAACGGCCCTCGTCCACCTGGACCCGCTCAGCTCAGCTCAGCTCTAAGGGTCTTCCACTCGGTGCTAGTACCGGCTACTTAGCGTTGGGATCAGGGTTTGGCAGGACCACCAAGGCCACACCCACAAGGAGGTGCTGCTGAACTGGAATGGAAGCAGAGCCGAGCCGAGTAGAGACTGGGAAAAAGGGCCTAAAAGTCCTGATCCCAGTGACAGTTGACTGGAATGTTCTGGAGCGAGGAAACTCCACCGCTGAGTCCACTGAGCTCCTGTCTGCACGCCTACGTGCTGGATTCATTCTGTGGACATGGAAGACCTGACCCAGAAGATCTGGATGGATGAGGGATACTTTAGTCCAGAACAAATATTTAAGCGTTACTGAAGTTTAAGTTTCTCATCCATGCACCACCTACAGGCGACAGCCAATCACAGCTGCCGTAGAGCAGTGCTTCTCAACCCGGGGTCTGCAGACCCCCCTAGTGGTCTGTGGAGTAATTGCAAGGGGTCCGTGATCCTCTGACATTTATAGAAATAGATTATTTTACTCAAATGTGACCGAAACCTTTATCTACCTAAACTACAGAACAACATGACCTTCTTTTTCTCTTTCACACGTGTGATTCATTGTATTTTAATATGAAATCTGAACTGGAACGTAAAAGTCTCTTTCCACAAATACGATCATCCAAGAAGCAAATGAGTACGTATATAAATACGTACAGTACTATTCACTTAAATGTTTAGAAATATGCATTATTTTAAATATTTAGTATGATATTTACATGTGTAAATATCTCTCTAATAATGAATTTTTTTCATCATTATTATGTATTTATTTAGTATGACATCACTTCATCTAAACTAAATATTTTTAATATTAATCTACATACACAGTCCATGTATGGTGTAATAATAATCATCACATGTTTCTGTTTGTATTATTATTTAATCATAAAAACCACGTTAATCCCCCCCCCTCGCGTCTTCCTTCACCCAGCATGACACTTTGATTTAGACTCTTTTATTCTTCCTCTGATTTGTTTTTTAAGTCTTTTTTATTCCTGTTTTAGACACATTTTATAGTTTTATATCTTATGATTGAATCAACCTCCTCACTTTCAACCACGGTTGTAATAAATAAAGATGGTTAATGACATGTTTAACAGAGCTAATTTAGTGAGTTTGGTGAAAAAAAGTTTGAATTTTTTGCCAAAAAAGAACAGAAGTCACAATTTTATGGAAAAAAAACTGTGTTTTAATGACAAAAGGCACAAAATAGATTTTAGTTGAAAAAGTTGATTACCACAAAAAGGTAATTTTATATGAGAAAAAAAGTTGAGTTTAGTGAAAAAAAGATTTTTTTTTTTTTAAAATAAACGATTTTAAAAGGAAAACAGGATTTTACAGGGTTTCAAAGCTGATTTGTGGAACAAAAAAGTTGACAAATTTACTTGATCAGACTGAAAAAGAAAATTCAGAAAGTCTGGCTGCAGATTTGACGAAGAAAAAACGCTGAGATGACGTGCAGAACGCCAGAGGCTCCATTTTTAAGAAGGTGCAGGAAGTAAATGTTGATAAAATAGAACTCACCGACTGCAGTTCCCTGAACGTCCAGCAGGTGGTGCAGCTGCTGCAGACTTCTCCTCAGTCCTTCGTCTCCGAAGGTGAAGAAGGCCAGACCTCTCCCAGCCTTCGCTGCCGCCATCAGCTGGATCACAGCTGGACGGGAACACGACACAGAGGTCCAGATTAAGCTGAGACATTTAAGCTGGATTATCTTCTGCGTTCTGACTGGTCAATCAATCATATCGATCAAACTTAAAATGATCAGCTTTTTGCAACATTTTAGTTGTTCACGTTGTAAAATTCTTTATGTCAATAAAATTGTTCTTTAATCACAAATTTTAAAAAAAAATCACTTTCATTTCTGACATCAACCAGCAGCTCTTCATCTCAGTTATTCCACCTTAAAACAGCTTCTCTGCACCTCAGTTATTCCACCTTAAAGCAGCTTCTCTCCACCTCAGTTATTCCACCTTAAAACAGCTTCTCTGCACCTCAGTTATTCCACCTTAAAACAGCTTCTCTCCACCTCAGTTATTCCACCTTAAAGCAGCTTCTCTCCACCTCAGTTATTCCACCTTAAAACAGCTTCTCTCCACCTCAGTTATTCCACCTTAAAGCAGCTGCTCTCCA
>JBAMYA010046312.1:0-11102 GCA_037176975.1 Arrhamphus sclerolepis | reverse complement strand
AGAATTATAGTGAAAAGTCCTACTAGAGGCTTATTAAGATAAGAAAACTGTAATGATTAAAATAATGAACATAAAAAAATAAATAAATACCTATGTGTCTGGTAAGGAGAACTTGATGAGTTACCTTTGGAAGTCACTTTTATGATGAAAAGAATTTTATTGCATAGGTTACTGCTTTACTGCTGTTTTAAATTTTAATTAAATTTTTAATTCCAATCCAAAAAGGACGTAGCAAAAGTTGAAAATTAAATACATGTATATACATACATGCATATGTGTATATTGCTAGCTATACATATATATCTATCTAACTAGCTAGCTAGCTTGCTAGTTAGATAGATAGATATCAAAATGGCAAGAATTTCCTCAGACTCACCGAGTCATCAGCCATCTAACTTCAGGTGATGCCAACAGGAAGAAAGAAAGATAGAAATATCAAACTTTGGAATGTTGTTTAAACAACATTAAGAGATGGTAGAGTTTTACAAAAAAAAAAAATCATTCAGATGAGAACACGTCAGTCTTATCTTGTCATGTAGTACATCTATCCATCTATCTATAAATATAAATACACACACACAGACACATATACATCTGTGGCTGCTGATCTTTCAAAGAAGGGAAGCTCATTTTTAGCTTACATCATAAATTTTGTCTACTTATTTATTCAAAATCAGTTTAACAATATTAGCATTGTCTGCCATCGTGTGCACCTTGCTAGCTGGCTAGCTCACGCCGACCTAGCCAACAGTATGAGTGATTGATTAAACAAACCAACAAAATGATTTTAAACTCAAACAAGGACATGAAGAAATTGTTAAAATGAAACATGAAATACTAAGAGTGTGTTTTATTTACAGAGCAAGTAATTTCATCAAGCAAATACCAAGAAATGGGTTGGAGTTTGTCTTTAGACTTCACTTGTAAAATCCACGACTGGATTGAGCTCCCAGTGACGGTTATTTTCAGTTATTTCAAAATAGATTTCAAAATAGCTGTCAATCAAAACGGGATTCAGTCTTTTGACTGATCCTCCAATCATCATGCAGAAGCTCAGCATCCAGGCCAGCACACAGCTCCATTCACCCCCAGAGAAGCTAGTTTCGAGGCAATGAAAAAGGTTGTTTCCTACAGTCCCATTGAAGTGAACAGATGCTCAGCTTCTACGGCAAATGCATTGACCCCAAGAAAAAGATTTCTTGAAATAAGTAGTAGCAGTGATTCTGAACAAGCGCATTTCTGAGATGAATGTGTTCTAACGCATTTGTGGTCAATGAAATGTTCACACAACTGTACATATTTTGTTCACGTATATGTGTGTACAGACGTACACACGTATACACACACCTGAAAATACAGGTTTACTGCTTACTCAAACTTTACTCAACCAGATAAATAATACAACCTGCTTTCTGAATACACCCCAGAATAAAACCTGCTTATGTTTATAAGGTATATTTCAACGGTGATTAATATACACGGCACCTTTTGGAGCCAAAAGTGCAGGTTTGGTGCTTCATCTTCAAGCTTTTTTTCTTGTACAGACACAAAGATGTGTAATGAGATGCAAAATATGTCCTAATTATACGTCTGCTGTGATTTCAACGTTGTCTTTCTTGATGTTTAATGAACAAAATCTATGAACACAAATACAAAGATCTGGATAAATATACATGAATCACTCCCATACCCCCATAAAGATCTTTCCTATTTTACACTGTGCCTGTTTTACCTGTCTTACCCCTTTTTTCTTTCCTCTGAGACCTGCTTTACATAACCAGCACAACAGTAATGCGAGGCACAGGACTTTGTAAAAGGGAGTTTGGGGGGGGGTGTCTGCTTAGAAGAAATCTTCAGGGTATTGTGCAATTAATGTTGTCTGCTGCAAAACTCTGCAAAACTCTTAAAACATTTCTGTTATATTTACCTTGTGGGAACCTGTCTGTATAGCATTTTGCATAGCAGAGCTGTTCTGCTGAAGATCACCGAGAGAAAAAAAAAAGGAATGCGCTCATAATTTGCATCAGCAGCATGTCATCTGGATTTGAAAGTTTCAGATCATTTGTTAGAATTTTATGAGACTGCACTGCGTGACCCCGCAGCTTTGAAAATGGATCAGTTGGAGTGTGTGACACAGTCTCTCCTGTGGCAATATGTAGTAATGTGTGTGGAAATACCAATGAAAGGAGATGAAATTCTTCAACCTGTGTCATTTCAGTTTCAGGTGGAGCCAAAGAAAAGGATGAAAATAATGTCCAGTACTCATGATATCTGTTATATCGGAATGGATAGCAGAGAGACCAGAACAGAACATCAGCCCACGGAGGCATGTCCTGGCCAATAGGAAGGTAAAACAGCGCCTTCATGGGAGAGAGGTGTGTGGGTTGAGTGGCCATGGAAGAACGAAGCTCCAGCACTTTCATCTTTGGTTCTAGAAAAAAAATCCCTGTACAAATTCTATAAATTACTGACTTGGGGATCAGACCAAAGGTGAAATGATCCCCTCTCTGAAAGGTTTTTTTTTCTTTAATATATCAGGGATTCTATTTCTCTGCAATAGTCAATGTCTCCAAAGGAGATCAACTGTTTCCATATTTTTCCCCAACTGGATTAACAGTAATATTTGACTGCTGTCAACACTGGCTGTAAGTGAAAACTCACTAAATTAAACTGAACATAATTTGGCTCTCTAGCTTACGGTTTAAGACTAGAGGCATGTTGCTGGCAAGTGTTTGTCTCTTGACAGCAATATGGTCATTTCGAAAGTGTCTCCAAAATGTTCACCGACTGGTGGCCTGTAACAGCTGGCACTGAAGGAGAGGCAGGGTACAGCCTGGACAAGTGACAGATACTGATGCATAAACACACCTGAGGACAGCTTAGAATCACCCGTCAACCCAGCACACAACACATCTTTGGGCCTGGAGAAAGAATCTGGGGCACGCCTTGGCCAACCAGTAGTTTCAAACCAAAATAATGTGAGGTGACAAGTCTTCCTGATCATATCTCACACCACATATTGTAAAATTGGAAGTGAAATATGATGATAATAATTGGTGTGCAGAGAAGATGTGTGGGCTTCCATCAAAATCAGGATAAACAATGAAGGACTAAGGCAATAGTTGATGCAACTGCATCTTCTTAGTAACAAGTGTAATTTGTTGTTCATGTCATATGTCACCTAATTCCTGTACATTTGACTTAAGTCAATAGCTTCCATAGTGTTACACCCCAGCTTGTTGGGGAAAGGAGATGCAACATTAACGGTGGCATTAAAATATCTAAAATTTAGAATTTTGGACTCTCCATTAGCCAAATGACAATCTCAAACAAGGACAGCCAAAATATTTCATGCATGTTACCTATCCACAGAAAAGATTCAAAGCAACAGCACTTTTTTAACGAGATTAAATCAAAAATCAAAGTTTAACAGCATTATCTCATCCCTTCACATTCCCTGCAACAAAATTATTCTTTTGAGTATCAGATTACGGGGCAGGATGGAGTTTATCGAGTCTTTGGTCCCAGGCAGTCATACGACTGGCAGGATGGAAAGAAATTGTTCTAGTTGTGTCCACAGGTCCCAGCAGGGATGCGAGTTGGACGGTCGTGGGAAGCACACAGCAACATTTACCTTCTTGATTGCCCCAGATACAAGACGGATCTATCAACACACCAGTGCAGAAAGAGGCGGTGCAGGGTTACAGTCCTAAGAGTCAGACAGGAATACAGGAAGTATTATGTTGCTGTTTCAGTGTCTGTTGAATGAATGAACATGCAGACTGTGGAACTACACTACTGTTTTAGAGTTGGTACTGTGAGCAGACTCATTACATGAGACAGCCTCTCGTCTAACAATGGGTGTTATAAGAATCTGATAAAAATTGAAGATGAAAATTAGACACAGCTGTAATACTTGGGTGAAACAGAGAGGTAATTTGGTTGATTGGAACTTGGACAAAGGACATCTCAGAGAAAAGACAACTACAATAATCACACACATCATATCTATCTAAGTCTTTGATTATAATGTATGGTTTCCTGTAGTAGTGCCGGTTGAGAACAAATCAGAAATTTTAGAAATACTAATGCTACTATCTCACCTGGCCTGGGAATCTTGCTCGCCATTGTGATTTACCACCACTCTAGTCACCAGTCACGTTTCAAAATCATCCTCAAGCCACCATCCTCTCTGCACCAATAAAGTTAGCCACTGAATGTCAGAGAATCGGGCTGATTTAACACCATGGGTAGGCATAATTGTGAAGGAGGCCACAGGTTAAAAAGTCAGGAGGTTTCATATCGGATGAAACGCTTTGGCCCTCAACCATGGATGAGGAAAGCTTAATTTTATAAGTTGTAAAGCTCATTTTAGTTGACATCACCCATCTTTTTTAGAAGGACCACAGCAGCGAGGACAAGGCACAGCAAAAATTGACAACAGTCTGGAGGAGAAGGTGAGTATTATAACTTTGTGATGTAATATTCTTGTTCAGGCTCAAAACCTTCAGGTAAATTTGCAGATGCAGTACGTAGTGCTGCATGTATAAAATACTGTGGGACCTGAAGGAAAAACAGGGCCAGAATGCAGTTGTTTGGTATCTGGTGGGACCTCTGTAGCTGGCAACTCATCTGAGTTTAAAGATTGATCAGGTGATCATCACAAGAACCAGTTTTTGTCTTACTGGCTGAAATAATGTTTACATTCCAAAAATATATAATTAAGATGAAAAAGTGTTAGAAAATGCCCTTTTATTTTACCTGGACTTATTTAAAAAGTATCAATCCCTCTTTCTGCCATTTAAACAGAATTTCTTCTCGTGTCCTTGGTTGCTACGTGCACTGGTCTGATGCATACTGCACGTGACAGGTGTTCTGGTAACACCGCCAAGATGTTCTGGCATCGTCGAAGAGCTCAGTGGTGGAGAATGCACTAAAAAGCAGTGTGGACTGAACAAGAGAATCCATATCTGAGACAACTACAGGCAAAGAAAAGAAAAAAAAAGACAGGTACTTCAAGAAGTAAAGAGAAGAATAAAACTTGTGTAGTGTTCCTTGTTGGCAACTAGGGTGCCAAATGGTCCAATGACTGATGCCATTGTGTTAGACAATGGACTCTGATAGACAACGATTGTCCTTCATCATTCATTATTATCACATATTAGACATGGTTCAAACTTGATGCCTTATCACTTTGACCAAACATGAGGAAAATCCCGATCTTTCCTGTCTTATGCCAGATTTATGTTCAGACTGTAGAACTTTTAGTCTTATAAGATTAATTTAAGTCACAACGTGAAACTGGAAGTCAATTAATTTTCCTCATGTTATACTGAGCGATTACAACATGCATTGAGGTTGTGGCTACAACAGAAATGAATCTGAGTGCCTATCAGGCTCTAAATGCAGCATCTTTGGCATCATCACGTCATTAGCAGGTTGTTGCTAATGTGCTAGCAACACCACCGTAATTTGACATTGGTGTAGTGGTGAGCATGTGCTTTGATAAGAAAATAAATAAAGTCCAGAAAAAGAAGTGTTGCACATTTTTCTTCCCGTTTCTTGGTGCTCTTTTTGCTAGGCTACTGTGCTGTAAAGACACAATGTTAGCATCATTTCATGGTGCATACCTATTGGTAGGTTAGCTGACAGAGATCATAGAGGCAGTGGCAGGCCGTCACACTCTAAGACGATTCCTCCAAATTTCTGAAACTGCTTGATATCTGTCGCAACCCGTCTTTGGTCGCAAGACGGTTTAATTTTTCATCTTTGCTCTTAAAAAAAGAGTTTGTGGCTCTGGTGGCCTTTACAGTGTAAAGAGACAGGAAAATAAGGTGGAGAAAGAATGGGGAAGACAGGCAGCGTAGGGTTGCTGGTCAGAAATCAAACCTGCAACTTCTGCAGGGCAGTAGCCTCGGTACATGGGCCTCCTGCTTAAGCCATGAACAACCCATGGGCTCCACTGGTGGGGCTTTATTGGTCACTTATGATTTTGTTATGTACTTACGAACACATGAATGTACAACCAGCTAACAAGCCTGTGAATCAGTGTTTCAGTGATAATATTCTGTCTAAAAGCGAATATCACGTGTTCTGGAGCCACGGTTCTTGAGGTATTGTCTTTTGATGGAGGTTCAGCAGTTTGGTTGTATAATTTCAAAATTTCTCTCATTCTTGCACATTTTCAAAGCATCACCTGCTCCATTTTTAAAAGGCATATGGCTGATTTAGCAGCATCTAATACACCGCACGTCAAAACACATAATTAACTGCCGGCAGGCATATCGCAGTTCTGGTAACATGAGGATCAGGCTTTGACAAGAAAGAATAGTAGAAAGGGGAAAAAATGGTGGAGATTATATTTTAAAATGAACGATAATCTCTAGAGCTTTTGTACAGGTTACATTTGACAAAAACCTATTTGTTTAAATTGAATTCCTCTCAGTAGATTTGCTGCAGCACATCAACTATAGCTTATAAGTCCTTGGAAAATATTTCTATTATCACTATTTATTACAGATACAAAAAGTTTCAGAGTCCACTTCTGACACAGAGCTGAAAGTTTCTTTATTTGCCTTGAAGACATAATAAAAAGAGATACTAAAAAAACAAGCATGGAGGTGTTGATTGGTTACCATCGTTATCGTTATTGTACATTCATATAGAAGCCACCACTCTTTTAAATCAAGAAAGGATCAGTGTTCTCAGCATAGCTGAGAATTACAATCACAACTGATAATACTCGGGCCTTCAGCTCAGTTTTAGGAATTCTAAAATGCCAACACTGATTTGCTAATTTCCAGAAAAATAAAAAGCATTATAATAGATCATTAAGATCACTGAATCAGGATTAGAGGTTGATGCTGATTGGCTGCTCCATAAGTGACCTTCATTCTTTTTAAATCTCCTTAATCTTCCTCAAAACAAACTATTTTGTTCTGTTCACGCCCACTGCATCCAGTATTAACTTTTTTTATTTTAGATCAGTCTGTCCTATCAGAGGAAAACACACACGCAAAACGTAAAGTCTTGTTTATTTATTGTCCACACGGAGGATATACAGCAATAGCTTTACAGGAAAAAAACAACAAAACAAAACTGTTCCACAACCTCTCCACACCTTGGGGGTACCCCGGGGGTTGGCTCACAATGTAAAGCTACATCTGAAACCCACCACACACATATGAAGTTGTACTACGAGCTAGACAGATCTAAAAGGTACAGGCGTTTATCTGTAACAACAGCTTATCTGAACACAACCTCTCGCTACAGCGTGCTTTGCATACAATGTACGTCTCCTTTTCATGAGGAAATGATTACAGGGAACGAGTCACATTCAATCATGCACAAAAAATGATGATAAACATTTTTCTTTATTCCACACCCCTGTACTTCTCAGCTAAGACACATCTGCTGAGTCGTCTGAAGCCTTGTCATCATGACGACTCCTGGTTGTGTTTGAAGTCTGCAGTTTACTGTGCAAACCTGCAAGGAGACACAACTGCTCCCCGTGGGGCTGCAGAGCTATTTATCAGCTTTTCGGACCCGGATCTAACTTCAGAAACCTGGGCTACTAACTGAAGGGTCACTGCCCTTTTTCTGGACCAGTGTTTTCAAAAATACGGTAATGTGAGACGAATACTAGCAATCAACTTGTGTAGGAAGTAAATACCACCTTCCACTGATTTTAAATAAGCTTTCACCCAGAGAAGCTTCAATCAGTCGCCACAAAGCAATACCTGAATCAATATTATAGTGTCTGGGTTATTTATAACCGATGGTTAGTCAGTTCTGGACAAAAAAAGTTATTGACAGGACGGAAATAAAGGTGAATGAGGTATGGATGAAATTATTGAATATGAACTCACAGGTAGTCCACTGTACATTTCTGAATAGATTGTACATTGCTTCATTTCCGCTCTTTAAGGTTGCATGCTGACAACTAAAAACGCAGAGGTAATGGATTGTAGAACGCAGGAGAGAGCAAGCACTTGGACCAGAAGAAAATGTCCTTTGTAATAACAGAGGTAATTGCAAACTTGGAGAGGATAAAATATGTTTCTTAAATGCCAGTAGGGGCGTGGGGAGTATTTTCAAATGTTAAATGCTCTCATAGAGGGACAGAATAAGCATGCGTGTATCTCATCTGTCTTTCCAAATCTGTTTTTCTATTTCCCTTGAGCGATCAAATGAAAACAACAGGGGATCTTGTGTGCATCTCAAGGGATTGTATGACAGTTATACAAAAGGAATAATTAAGGAGAAAAATAAAATGATATTCAGTCAGCCATATGACACAAACTGCACTTCCACCTAATGTTCATCTGACATTGTAAATAACTGATTACATTATACATATATATATAGTGATAAGTGGTGAGGTTCATGGCTGGCTCCATCAGAATCAGAATTTACAGATACACTACCCTTAGAAAAATTGGACAAACCTTCTCATTCAGTGGTTCTTCTTTATCTTTGTTTTCATTGCTCTCTACATTGTACATATGCACTGAAGATATCAAAGCTATGATGTAGAACACTGGTTCTGAAATGGGGATATGCATACCCCTGGGGGTACATGAAAGCACTCCAGGGGGGACATGAGATTTTAAAATATACATATATTTAAAAAGTAGCATCCATGCAAAAATCCTTATTTCAGGAAAATATAAGTTCATAAAATACATTTTCTGGAATTTTCAGTGGGCTATTCAATTTCATTGAATAGCCTGGTATGGGGAGTCTCCCCCATACCAGGATGGTTGGACCCAACCTGTCATATGCCGCCTGGTTTTTGATTCTTAAAAAGATATTTTAAGATTTATAATTACTAAAACAAATTCAGAAAAACATGAGGAATGCTTCACGAATTTGCGTGTCATCCTTGCGCAGGGGCCATGCTAATCTACTTTGTATCGTTCCAGTTTTAGTATATTTGTTTTTTTGCAATTACTGCTTTTATTTAAAATTAAGTCATTTTTTCTTTTAGGTATAGGTATACTCTACTATGAGAGACAAGATTAGAAAAAAAAAATCCAGAAAAATCAAGAATTTATTTGCAAATCATGGTGGAAAATAAGTATTTGGTCAATAAAAGTTCATCTCAATTCTTTTTTATATACCCTTTGTTGGCAATGACAGAGATCAAACGTTTTCTGTAAGTCTTCACAAGGTTTTCACCACTGTTGCTGACATCTTGGCCCATTCCTCCATGCAGATCTCTAGAGCAGTGATGTTTTGGGGCTGTCGCTGGGCAACATGGACTTTCAACTCCATCCAAAGATTTTCTACGGGGTTGGGATCTGGAGACTGGCTAGGCCACTCCAGGACCTTGAAATGCTTCATATGAAGCCAGTCCTTGGTTACCCAGGTGGTGTGTTTGGGATCATTGTCATGCTGAAAGACCCAGCCACGTTTCATCTTCAATGTCCTTGCTGCTGGATAGTGGAGTCTGGAGTGTGACTGTTTGAGGATGTGGACAGGTGTCTTTTATACTGATAACCAGTTCAAACAGGTCCCATTAATACAGGTAATGAGTGGAGGACAGAGGAGCCTCTTACAGAGGAAGTTACAGGTCTGTGAGAGCCAGAAATCTTGCTTGTTTGTAGGTGACCAAATACTTATTTCCCACTGTCGTTTGCAAATAAATTCTTTAAAAATCAGCCAATATGATTTTCTGGATTTTTTTTTTCTCATTTTGTCTCTCATAGTTGAAGTGTACCTATGGTGAAAATTACAGACCTCTCTCATCTCTTTAAGTGGGAGAACTGGCACAATTGATGGTTGACTAAATACTTTTCTTCCCCACTGTATAAAATCTAATCTAAATGCACTTTTCAGAGGTTAACTCCAGAAGTTGTATTTTTACGCTCATAAGTTATATGTTCTTTTTTTTCTTTTATTTTTTTAAAGGAGTTTAAAAAAATAAAAGAGTTACAAAAAAGAAGTTGTTTGGCACTTAGAAGTAGTTTTTATTTCGATCCACGACTTTCACATGGATCTCAGTGCTCTCTCTGAGGAACAAAACAGAACATGAAGATGAAGTAACCTCTCAGCAAGACGTTTTGAGCGGTTTGATCCTACAGACTAACTAGTCTGTGAGTTTTGCTCATAGAAATATTGGCAATGGTTTCTCACTGTTTATAAACCTGGCGGGTCCAGAGCATGGGGTGGCGACTGTAGTGATCTCAGATATTTGGCAAAGTCAACAGTGGTAACAGGAGGATACTTCATCATAGTCACAGTCGCTGGCAGGTAGCTGAGATCTTGCCAGGTTTTTCAATTTCTCCTGGCCTCATAGCAATTTGCCCAGTGGAGATATAGCAGTTGCATTGCAATCTGTGCGTAATTTTATTTGTATAACAGAGTGGAGCGAGTGACCTAAATGGGGCTGAAGGACACATGCAGAGATATAGCCAATAATACCGGTGGAAGTGTTATATTACATGGCCGCCACTAGAGAAATGTCTTTTCAGTTGCTTGGAGGAGGTCACCAGATGGCATGAAAGTCACCAGCCTTTATCCCTCACAAACTCCGAGCCTGTTAAGTGAGGACTGTCTTTACTTTCTGGTGTGAAAGTGTTAGCAAGAATACGGACACACTTTTCACTATGCAATGGCACTTTTATAACTCAGGTATTTAAAAACTGCTTCAGTTTTGGCAGGACGGTGGGATGACAGGATGCAACAAATAAATGCTTTATTCATTCAAATTAAGAAAGATGGGAAGTTTGTAGGAGACTGTCTTTATTGCTTTAAATGAGTGCTTACAAGTGCACATTAATGCATTTCCTACTAATATCAGAGCATTAAAACTCACGTAAATAATTTTAAAGCTTACTGATCAATATCTTGCTTGTTTAATCTTTACAGTCTGGAGTGTGAGATATAAAAAGTTTCCTTCTGAGGGCATCTTGGCTTGCTCCATTTTAATTAAGCCAAACTGGTTGTTAGCTGAAGCTCCATATTTGCTGAAGACAAATTAGTAAAGCAATCGTTACTGAAGAAATATATATTATAGTATTACTATTTCTCATTTAACATGTTCCTGTAAATTGTATCTTTTTCAAATAGTTTTGGTTCTAGGCGTGTTACTTAATTTA
>JBAMYA010046311.1:0-11103 GCA_037176975.1 Arrhamphus sclerolepis | reverse complement strand
GGATTCTTTTAGCCGGACACCGCCACCTTGGACACATGAGAAGGTAAATAAAATATCCCCATCACACACACACACCTGACTGCCTTTCTGTCTCTCTTTCTGTCTTTTTTTATGTCAATCTGTCCCCCTGAGCTGTGTTCTGTGTGTTCTCTCTCCTCCTCTCCCCATATCCCTGCCTCTAATATGCTGTGGCATGTGTTACCCACGGGTGCTTGAGCACCGCTGCCACCATCCTGGGCCAGGTCAGGAGGGAAACTAAAGCAATACGATGTTGTATGTGACATCATCAGTCACTTTTACTAGTCACGTCTCACCTTTCCTCACTGTAAAAAACTGCTAGGCCTTCAGATGCTCTGCAGCAAATCCAAAGAGAACATGCAAACACAACTGTCGGTTTGTCAGGTTCACAACAGAACCTGCCAAAAAAAAAAAAAACCCTATTAAGTAAAATCAATCAATCACTCAATCAATCCATCCATCCGTCCATCGATCCATCATTTCAGATTTGAGAATAATGTTATGGCTATTCAGCCATAACATTATTATCACTCATTTGAGAAAGCACCGTTAATCTGCTTACAATGTAACATCCTGCTGGAAGATCCTACATCATGGCATTCACACGAATGTTATTCTGTCATTTGCCACACATTAAAATATTTTTTGTAGACCTATCACTCCCACTAACATTTTGATGCAGTAGCTACCTCCCCCAGCAGGTCAGTAGTGTGCTACTCAACAGTTTTTTTTGTGCACAAAGAACACAATTAAGAGTCTGATCTATTCATTTGGACTCTACACTCCCCAGATACCAATCTGATGGCATCTGTGGGAAATAATCCCAATCCATAGAACCTCACCCCTCAACCGACAGGGAATAAAGAATCTATTGCTAATATCCTGATGCCAGACACTTCAAGACACCCTCAGATGTTGATTGTCCAGATCATGGCTACTTAAAAGTCTGATGGGAGCACAAACAGGACCTACTCAATATCAAGTGAGTGGTCATAATTTTATGATGGTGATAAACTGGTAATGCTGTTAATGCTGTTGATTACAGAGAAACCTTGTAAAACAGAGGGAAAAAAAACTCTACTTCTGTTTCTCAAATTTATTAACCTCGTCATTGTATTATAATGTAGCAAGATAAATTGCAACTCACATAAAGAGAGACAATATGGTAAAACAATTAATAACACATGTGAATTTCACATGTATGTGGCGGCTAGTTTACAGAGAAACAAAAGAATCCCCAGATGTGGCTTACTCAACTGCACATGTACAGTTATAATTGAATTGAATTGTGCTTTCTTTGGACAGAAATATGCTGCTTTGTGTGTGAAGATCAGACTGTGTCAAATTGCCACATCTGCCACCAACTGAGACACTTTTGTACCTGTGGGTCTGTCTGTCACCCCTGCTGTCAGCCAATAAAGAGGTGAAACTCATATGACTGACATCACAACCTGCAGAGCTACGTGTGGGAACACACTGTATAAATCATACATGACCAGCACCACCAGGCACCCTATGTATATTCCTGAGCTGCATTAATAACACATTAATAAACACATGAGTATTCATGAGCATACAGAGAATGAAGAAGAGTGATTTCTTTTGTCTCACTTTCCTGCAGTCCCAGCATGTCCTCCTTAGAGCACCTGCAGCACTGAACTCAATATGCCACAAAAAAAGAAGTAAAGAAAAATGGAGGTGAAGGATTGGAGAATGGATAAATCATAATGATGCTGATGGTGCATAAATACCTAAAGGCATGAAGAGCTGAAAAAGAAAAATACAAGCAAAGAGAGCATGAAGACAAATAAAAAATAAAATGAAGGGTGAGAAAACCAAGAGGCCAATAAAATAGGTTAACTAAAAGAGACAGCACAGAGGCAGAATAACATCAAGCAGGAAAAACAAAAGATTAAAATTTAAAATGCAAACGAAAGGAAGAGAAAAGAGGAGGACAGGCTTGGAGAGAAACAGGCATTAGGTGAGTGACGGAAAAGAAAAAGCAAGAGTTAGCAGTGCGCATGCTAAAATAGGTGGCAGACTCTTGTCAGTGCAGTGGCCTAGTCGCGAAGGACTGAGGAATTCTCCCTGTTGACCCGGACACATTCCACCCATCATCAGATGTTAACCCGTGCTATACCTTCATACTACTAAACCCCAAAAAAAATCAGCAAAAACCTATGCTTTCCATAATAAAAATGATGAGGAAAGTCCACATGTATCATTGTTACTTGGGACTACAAATGTGTCTGAAAATCTAACAAATTACCTGCAGTTTATTTGCTGTACACCTCATGAAAGTGGAAGTAAGGTTCAACAAATCTCTGAACAAACAGCTTCCGCAAGATTTAAATATCAGGAGAATTGCACAGCTCCACCAGCTCTAAATCAACAACTCGTGCTGCCTGCAGAAAATTGTGCGCACATGTGTGCATTAGGCCATGTAAAAACATTGTCAAAATATCAGGGCAAGAAGGACTCTATTGTATGAGAGACAGAGTGTAGCTCTTAGTCTGGTGCTGCTGTTCTGGGGGCATGGGCTGACATCAGCACAAAGACAGAAATGTAATGTGAGGCTTCTCCAAAGCGAGCTTCAAGACTAAACCACAGGACTCTCAGTCTTTTCACTTTTCAACAACATCTGATTATCAGGACTTGACCACATGATGACCTTGCCACTTATTGCAAACTAAGATAAGTCACAGACTTCAGAATTGCATCAGTCTCAAATAGGGTCGCTATGAAAAATGAAAGATTGTCTGTTTGTTGCTTTCACATTGGCCAGTGGTTATCACATATCTGTGAGGTTATTCATGACAGAATGACTCAGGGAAGAGTAATTCAATTATACTGATGGTGCATTGACATTTCAATCGTGCCACAGACTAAAATGGCTGACCATGTGTTCCTGCCTGCTGAGTGCTAGTAGAACTCTATTTAACACTTGGTTTTACACAAACATTCACAAAAATGAGTAATCAATTTGGGAGAATAACAGAAGCAACAAAATCTGTTTCTTTCTATGTACCATTAGACAAATACAACAGATAATACAGTGTCATGTTACCTTAAAAATCATGTCTCTAAGTCCTGGATGTCTCAGGCTCAATCTGAAAAGCAAACACATATTACATTAATGAATGAGTGTCTCTTTCAAAGATACTTTTAATTTAGTATATTCTATAAAACATTTATCAACAATTTATAGTTTTGATGTAAATTATCTGTCTTCAAAATAAACATGAAGCTAGCACCAATCCTCATTAATTTTCATTGAAATAAAACAGTGAAATACTTAACTATGATGTAATACAAAATATAATACATACTGAATCACACAAATACACAATTTAATTTTCTTTGGTCATACAGCTGCTGTTATTTAATGATGTTTCCAACTCTATTCTACAAAGAGTGCTTTGATTCTCATTTCATGGCTCAATTAGTATTTCACACCAAACCTGTTGCTGTTGTACTACCACAAGTCAGTTTTTAGAAAGACACCCGGCAGCACAAATTCAAGCCTGCTATACACACTGACAGCTTGCATGGGAATTCCAGAGGTCTGTTCGATCCATTAATGTATGCTGCGGTTGAATGTCATCAATTATGAATGAGAAACACACAAGATTCACAGAGAGCTGGTGTAGAAACAAGGTAAAGCAGTGGGCAGTCTGTGAGCAGAAGGGCACGTTATGATACAACTGACAAGCTAAAGCTATTGTAAAATAAAAAATTGAGAATTTAATTGCAAATGAACTGCCTACGTTAATTTTATCATTTTAAATTTAGATGACGTTCTGGGAAATTCAATAAAAATATGTATAAAATTTGTAAACTCTGCACTCTATTAGGGATGTTTTCCTGGATTTATTCTGGTTTCTCAGCATTTAAACGTCTTCAACAGATACTACTTTCTCTTTAAGTCTCAGGTATTCAGGGGTGTGTTGACCCTGAGTGAGTTCATACCATAAGCAGACCCATATAGCTTCTCCTCAAGAGCCTCTGATCACGAGCCTGCTGAACTGCTGCCTCGGTTATGTAAGATTACATAACACCAGGTCTGTCTGAGTAACATTTCATAACCTGGGGGTCCCACTACACTGGCATAACCATCAAATCCCCTCAGGAGTGACTCAAATGTGCTCGGCAAGTTAGGAAATAAAGAAGAAAACTTTAATTAAAAACAAGAGCAAGTTCTGGAAAGACTGATCACTCTGAACTTCTTTTGGGTTTTGCTGACACAAGCAGATACGTGGTTCCAAAAATTTTTTGGCGTCAAAAACTTTTCCTTTCATTTCACTGAGAGCATTTGGGGAGGTCTTGAAAAGGCTGACCCAGGGACGCTATTAAACAAAAGCATCCTCCCCTGTGGCTCATCACAGACTGTCTGCCCATAAAGGTCATATCATTGTGTATTAATTAAATCACATACGAATTGAATCAGCACACACTTAGAAACTGATGATTATTATTTAACTAGGCCAGTAACTGTTATCTAACGGTCTCTGCAACACAATTAGCTTAATTTTTACCTTATCTACAGTGTGCTGTGTAAATGTTGCCTTGACTATTTTTAATTAAAACTAATTTGACAACAATGTTTCTGCATGACTTCAATCACCATGCTTTATCTATAAAAGATGACAAAGTTTTGAAAATGAATTTAAAGAAAAAGGCCAGAGTGTTTTTCACACATAAAGAACCTTATAGAGTCTAGAGACAGAAACACAAATTCTCTTCTCAAAACGATACTAGTGAACAATATTGGGATTAGATAAGGATTGTGCCAAGCGATATGAAACAGAAATATGTCTGGAGAGATAAAAAAAAAAAAGAAAAGAAAAAAGAGGCAGAGCAGGCGTAGCATAAAAGCTGAAAATACACTTAATACATAATAAATACATAAGGAAAAAGATGCCAGAAGATTTCTGAGCTGTGATCAGCATGCTGGAAAGCAGATATATTTGATGCTAATACATCAAATGGGCTGAGAATGAACAATTAGTGTAATATATGATAGCACAAGTCTGGGATTCTCTTTCAACTGCCCCATATTATCCAGACAGTACTTGCTTAGTAAATATAAATCCATCTTTATTCATCTTTAATTTGCAGATATATACTGGTGTTTAAAATCTTCTATCTTTAATTACAATAAAAAAATAATAATTTTAGTTTGTTACTTGGCTGATGCCCCTTAGCTTTTCTTGATGCTGACTCACTTGTATATGCTCTTTCTTAACAGGCAGACAAACGGACAGATTGGGATACCCAGAAGACTGCATTGAAGACAATATTAAAAAAAAGAAAAGAAAGGGAAACAAATGTAAAAGAGAGGCAAAGAAACGCTTTGGACATATTTGGCCATAACTGTGTTCTCCTCCATGCTACACTTTGTTTTAATACACATTAATTTCTGTTCATTTCATAACCAGCAACAATTGCTCCAAAGATATGAGACGTGACTGTACAAATCCACGCATGCGTATGAGGGAGTGACCATCCGCCACTGCCGGCTCCCTCAGCACTAAATCACACCCCAGCATATTAACACACACATGCTCAGACACACTGATACACATGACTAATACAAATGTGCATACTCTGCCTCCTTCGTATGCTAGCCTCCCATTCATGGGCCCCTCTAGAGCCGGGTGCATTCAGTGAACCTTTTCCAGAGCCCTCAACTAAATGTGAGCAAAGGTAATCCTTGAGGGAAAAGAAAAAAGAAAACGATAGCCCGAGATGAAGAAGAAAGAGAGGGAAATAGTGAAAGGGGGTGAGTCGTGGAGTGAAAGATGGGCTAGATGAACCATTAAGGGATCACATTTTAAAGAAGGTAGGAAAATAAAGGTTGGGAAGAGGAAAATGCGTTGAAGAATAAAGGAGAGGCAAAATGAAGGTTAGTATGAGAAAGGAAATGGCCAGGTACATGCAGTATACTCACAAATGAATCAGAGGGTGATCGCAGAAGTGATGAGAAACCATTTCAGCCAAATCAATTCATTTGTTTCAGTCAACAAAAATCAAGAGCCACCAGAGAGAGGGACTTTGAATTTGAAAAGAAGTCCAGTTTCTTCTAATTCAGGAGTTTTGTTTTTCCTCCTCTCTCGTGATTTTTCCAATTCCTATCCAGCGGTCCCTCCTTCTTCAGTCTATCTCTTACTGGTCCTCCTTCTCTTCTCTTCCCCCTCCCGTTTTTCAAGCAAGTGCCGGTACTCTTTTTCCCTACGGTTCTTTCCCTTGTTCCCTGTCTTTCATAATTTCTTCCGCAGACCATGCTCACTATTTCCCTATCATTCTTTGCTTCTGTGTCCTGCATGTTCCCATTCATCGGACACGATTTCCTTCTTCAATTCTGATCTTCCGCTTCTGAATATAAAGTCGAATTTTAAAAAAGGTTTCTGAGCATAAGTTGAGTTCTGCGCTGAAAAAAAAAAAATTAAAAATACTGGAGAAAGAGAGAAAAAAAAACTGTTGACAGGAAAGTACAAGCGGATTGTGGCATGCAGTCTAATGCAGGGCCAATCCACGGCCCACGTTTTTCAGGGGCGCTACACATAGTGAGGTTGAAGCGTCTTAGTGGTGGCGCCTCCATACATAAAATGCATAACCGAAAGGAAATAATGGTAAGCAAAAGAAAAATAAAAGGAAAAAACTGAGCTCACTGCAGTTGGTCTCCAGTGAAAGTGAATAGTATGGGTGCGTGAGAGAAATGAGTGGGAAGAAGTCTGGGGCGTGTGCATGTGTGTGTGTGAAGAGGTAGGAGGGGAGAAAAAGGAGAGCCAGAGAGAAAGAGAGAGACTGGAGGTTAATGGAGAAATATCCAAGAGGGAGGGATAGAGGAGGAGTGTGTCAGTGGGGAGAGGAAAGAGAGAGAAGGGGGTCATGAATAGGAATCTTTTTTTCTTCTCGCTGAAGGTATTCAAATTTTGTGCTTTTAATTTTTACCCTTCTATTGCACAGCTAATACCTTCTTTTTCTATGTGAGGGAAAAAGGCAGGAAGAATGAAGAAGAGAAAGAGCTACTGTGTGCTTTGTCCACAGTCCCCTGCCATTCCTTTTCCTGGTTTCCTTTCTGTTCCGACTCTCTTCTATTCAGCCTGTTTTCTGCACGTGCACTTGAACTCTAAATCCTGTCTGCTTTCCCCTCCCCTCCTCTCTCCTCTCTCTCTCTCTCTACTGCGCATCTGTGTGTCTCTGCCTCACTCTCCCGCCCTCCCTCCTCGGCAGAGGCTTGAAATAGTGCTAGCAGGCAGGAGAGCGCGAGGGGAGGGAAAAGGAGAGGGCGAGGGGGACAAAAAGGGGAGAGAGATGTTGGGGGGGAGGGGAAGGAGCTTAGACAGGCTGACACAGAGAGCTCAGAGCTAGCGTGTGTGTCCGTGTGTGACTATGTGTACACCATATGAACTAGCATTTGAACATATCCTCAAATTCATAGATGGGTAATCATCAATACTGAATTTATATGACATGCTTCACACTGTAGTGGTAGTACGAAGCTGGCCTTGGGTACAGACAAGAAATAAAATAGTTGGCATTTTTTCATGGCAAGAATTTTCTTTTTCTTCTAAAGTTACTAAATTAAGCATAAAACAAACTGAGAAAGATTTTGGAGAAAAGATAGATGATATTTGATTCTCAAAGGCCTCATTATTCATCAATCTAAAAATTATTTTACAGCTTCATCACTGAGTCAAAGGACATCAGAAAATTGACAATGGGAGAATGCAAAATATGATCATGAGAAAAACAAGAACATGACCATTTTTGTGGCTATTTTTGCATATAATTTTAAATCATACTTTTTTGTCTGTGCTGCTGTAACAAAGACATTTTTCTTCAAGAGGGATTAATAAAATTCATCTTAATGATTGCAATATGTAGAAAAATAATAATAATAAGGGTATCAGTCAAATGAATACCTTTAACTTCAATTATTTACTTCACTTCAAAACAAAATAGCCTATTGCCTATAAATGCAGTGATTTTTTTTTTTGTTGAGTCTGATTTATGATTTTTTTTAAAGTCTAATCTGAGTATTCCTACTTTACCTTTTCACACATTTCTCCTTAAAGTTCAATCAATTTTTGCAATGTTAAAAGAAATTTCAAAGAAACAATAGCAGGTCATGCATATTAGTCCCAAAGGATAGTTCAATCCTTTGTGTTGCCTTTCAGTCAACCAAACACTGACTTAGAGAATTGTCAAACATTTCGTTTAAACTTTCTTTTGAGCCTGCAGCTACAGCTATTTTCCATGTTGAAATTATAATCCAAGCAGCTAGGAACAAACCAGCCATAGTAACCAAAATGATTAAGATTTTCCTTTTAAGAGCTACAATTGACAGATGACAATATTTTTCGTCACTTTAATGGAAAATTGTACGGTATGTGATATAAACATTGACTCACAAGTATCAAAGAATGCAGTGGGTTAGGTCAGGGGGGAAGGACTGCTCTGTTGCACTGGCTCTCTTTCTGTACTTATCGTTAGAGGCACTAAGTTTACTGAAACACTGCAACAAAATGAAAAGCTTTGTGTCTTCTTAACTCATGGTTAAAATGTTAGTATCTATGTTGCTCTTGAAGTAGTGCACTAAGCTTGTGCCTTTCGTGTTAAAGCTGTCTGAGTTGAAAATCAGTTCATCAATCAATTTATCTCTGATAATGACAAGTGTATAATGTTAACATAATATAATTTTTTTAATATTCTGCGTTTAGCCATGCTGCTACATCAAGGCAGCTTTAGCAAATTTTCAGTGGCAAAAAGTGATGACTATGAATATATTCTTGGAACTTCAAGAAAGTTAAAAAATGTGATTCACCATATAGAAGAAATTTATAAATGTTCCTCTTCAACGTTTTTATCAGTTAAATGACGAATAGGTAATCTAAAATACATTTTCCTCTAAATGTTATTTTTAACTAAAAAAAAAAAAAAATAGATCTTTAGTCATAATATGTACACAATAAACTTGCCCCATATTGCATTGGTTATAAATGTTGGTATTTTAGATTAAACTAAAGTGCTTACTTTCTAAACTGACAAAAAAAACTTTATATCTTCTACTCATAATTAGATTTTGAAGTCAATATTTTAATGTGTTTTTCCCCCATGTAGAGCAGAATAGTCACTGTAGAGTGATTTCTGGTTTCTTAGTTAAAACAGGCTAACTAATTAAGATAACATCACCCCCTGGTAAATTGTAATTCTACATTATTTTTGCTCTTTAAACATAAAATGAATAAGTAAGACAGTCTACAAAATAATTAACTGCAAAGACAAACTATTATTTGCAGTTATAGTTTAAGCTGTAGTTCAGAAATGTAAGAGAGGTACTTCATATTTGTTAAATGCAGTTTACAGTGTTGCTAAACAACATTTAATTTCATACTGTAGACACTGACTGGTGAATGGACTGAATAAAGGTTTGCTATAATGTGATGATTTAATACTGTCATGGACAGAAGCAAAGAAGGGAAGAAAGAGAAGAAAGGAGGAAGATTCATGCCTGAATGCAAAGGATAAAACTCTAAAAACTTGGTCACCTTGAGTAAACAGTGTCCTCTGCATGCTGTCTTTAGATCCCTACATGTGAATGAGGCATGAGAGCTGCAATGACGACAAAAATGACTTATGGGCTGGCGGGTAAAATACGAAAGTGGTACTAACCCCCTGGTAGTGTCGTCTTCACTCAGTCGGCTCTGTTGCTGACTGTCCCACGCTCCTCCAAAATGCATTTGAATCTGTCAAAAAAAGAAGAAAAACGAGAGAGAGAGAGAGAGAGAGAGAGAGAGAGAGAGAGAGAGAGAGAGAGAGAGAGAGAGAGAGAGAGAGAGAGAGAGCTTTATGGATGGGCTGTGGTATCAAAACGCACAACAACACCGCCCTCTGCTGGATGCCAACTGAATCACTCCCAAACAGCCTCGTTGTGTAAAGGCTTGTTGTTATTCTTACTTTATTCATCATAAATTCGATATATATTTGTAATGTAATCAAGCATAATTATAACGTTATCCTTTTATTGTTTTTAAAAGGCTAAATTGGGTGAAAATTTGAAAATAACCCTGCAAAATTAACCCAGACTACCGTGCCATCCTTTTCAATCGAGGAGGACACTCTCCCTCCATCATTCATCAGCATCCTTCCTTTGCTGCTCCTCCACATTAGGTTCGGCTTAACTGGATCGACACAGTCATATCTGAGCGCGGACAAAAGGCTTCGAGGGATACCTGAAAAGTGAGATAGTTGTTACAAGTGACACAACAGATAAATGCAGTTGAAATTGGCTATGGCGCAATGCTTACCTGTAATCAGTTACGTTCACTTTACCCAAGCTAGCTCGTGCTCCAGCTGCCACTAGCATTACCAACGACTGCAGCGCGCGCTCTCTAGATATTTAATCAAATTTATTTTAATTTTATATTCTGTTTTTACTAGCCATTTTAAAGCTCAAATTTGCTACAATTTTGTTTCCTAGATGCCCAGTGTAACGGTGAAAGACGTTAACCAGCAGGAGTTTGTCAAGGCTCTGTCAGCATTCCTTAAAAAGTAAGTAAAACACGAGTAAACGTAAACGTTTCCTGGTGGACTGGCTAGATCCAGCTGAGTTATAAAAAAAAAATAAAAAAAACATGTCAAAACATTCTTTTTTGTATTTGTTTACAGTTGGTGTAGTTGTAAGATGAAAGGAAAGTTACTGAACTGTATATACTCAATATAATGTTATATATATTATTATTTATTCTCTTAATTGCCAATGAATTAAGTTGAAAAAATATAGATTATTACATGCAAAAGAAGTTACTGCATTAATTGTAGATTCGACTTTTTTAAATTTAATAACCTGATATTATTGTCAATCCCATAATCTCACAGGACCGAAAGTCAGTTATAAATTTTCATGCAGCAGATGCTTGTTTTTGTTTGTTTTTTATTTTTCATTTACTTTTTTTTTTTTTTTTTTTTTTTTTTGGGGGGGGGGGGGTGGAGATCGGAAAAGCGTCGTGTCGGGAAAAAATGTTTTTTCCTGTTTTACTCTCTTTGTTTACCCTCCCCCTCAAAAAGGGGGGGGGGGGG
>JBAMYA010046310.1:0-11103 GCA_037176975.1 Arrhamphus sclerolepis | reverse complement strand
TGTAAGTTTGTGGGCAAGAAAAGGGGGGGGCGGAGGTAAGGTGGCCCCCCCCCCCCCCCCCCCCCCCCCAGGGCCTTGAATGTGACGTCTAAACAGTATTTATAAAGATTTGTCTCAGTGGTCACATTTTGCAAAATGTTAATTGAAAGGTATTTTTATCTGTCACGTTCTCTCTCAAGGCACCGTTGTTCTGGCCAAGTGACACTTCCATCTTTGGAAGGAGTAAATGCACTTTGGCTTTATTTGAGATCAGCATTTAAAATGTTATTTACAAAAATCACCAAACTGATCTCAATCCATAATCAACTCTCTTTTTACCCACATGATACAACTCAAAACTGCCCAGATGGGTGTGAGCCCCACCCCCGTAAGACGAGTGATGTGGATGGTTGTGTGTGTGTTTGGGGGGGTTGGGGTGGGATATGTGGGTGAGCTTGCAAGTGACAGGGAAACGATGGTGAGAGAGATAAATAGTCACACTGAGGGAAGTGATAATGGACTTTTCTTGTCTCCACAGTGTCGGCTTCTGAAGATGGCAAGCTCAGAGCAATGAAAGACATGCTGATGTATTTAACTGCTCTGCCTCAGAGGCAGGTGAAGACAGCGAAAGAAGGGAGGGAGACAGAAAGGAGGGGTGCAGTCAGCTGAGGGGTTGCTGATGCTCTCCAGCTCCCTTCTACATTGTCATTGGCGACAAAACCTCCATCAGTGTTCTGACAAATGCATGGTAATGAATCTTAATTTAGGTGCAACCCTTCACCACCTTCCCATTCACAATCTGCCCTTCTCTTTTTTTTTTGCCTCAGTCTTCACCCTTCTTTCTGTCACACACCTTTTCACATCCTTTTCACAATAAGACTTAAAGGGTTCACTCAATACTCAGAAAAAGACATTATTGATTTATATTCTACTGGTATCTTGCAGATGAGTCACTCCCTCCCCCTCCCATGCCCAAGTTTTGAGATTAAAGATACAATAGCTGTAGATGGACTGAACTGGACTCCAGTAGTACTGAAAATAGCACTGGTGTTTAATTCTAAAGAACGTACAATGACTTCAGGCCAGTTTGGTGCTATTAACAACTTCGGTATGATGCTCTCACACTGCAGTAATTAAAATGTAGTAATCTGAAGCATAAACATGTTTTGACACTAATCACTGAAGATGTTACAGAGGTAACAAAACCTTATTCAAAATAATAGAAAACAGAAATTACTTGAAGAAAAAAGTACATCAGTGTAAAAGTGGCACAATGCTGTTGTAATATTTAACTAAAAGTGTGAAGACGTGTAAATGACTTTTGCCAATGACAGTGATGCAGCAGCAGAGCTCAGCCTTTGGATCTTTGACTTAGAAGACGGCGGCTTTCCTGGATTTCTGGATCTGGATAGAAGAGGCCGTACCCTCTTTTTGGCTGAGTGCAGTGCTTTATTATAAATATTCATGATTCTATAAAACAAACTGAGGAGAATTTTTTGGGAATTTTATAAAATCTCCACAGACATAATTTGTATTCATATGTTTCCCTTAAAATTAGACGTTTCCAGTGCTTCCAGTGCCTTCATCGTCTGTTTGATCCTCGTGAATCTGTCCTTCGTTTTTTTGATTCATTCTGCAACTTCTAACCCGATATTTCCCACGATTTCCATTCACAAATTATGTGTGATTCGGGAATCCTCATAGTCCTTCAGTGAGGGGTTGTAAAGGTATTTGCTCACTTCTTCTGCTCTTCAGGTTGATCCACACAAGATAAATGCTAAATAAAAGATAAATGGCGTTTTTTTTTGGGTGAAGTGGAGTCGGAGGACAGATTCCGGAAATGACAGAGGTAGCTGACCAATCACAGAGGTGCTCTATCCGTAGGCTCTCTGTCCTTTTATGGATAATAGAGGCATGTGACGTCACAGCAGCAGAAGTCGCCGTGGCGTTGGCTTAAATACGTTTAAAGTTAAGAAAAATATAAAAAATTGGGAAGTAGCTGGTGTTTGATTGTACGAACAGGTTTGAAAAGCAGTCAGAACTATCTTTTTACAGGCTACTGAAAGAAAAAGAAAAGAGAAGCAGATGAATCTCTGTCTTTTTTCAAAAGGAAGAAAAAGCTGCGCTGTTATGCTTGGATGAACAGTGTGTAAAGCAAGACTGACAAAGAAACGTGATATTCTGCAAACTCTTCATTCAAAAGTATGAAAACAGTTTTAACATAACTGTCAAGTCAGTCTAGATATGTTTATGTCTCACTTTCCAACCTTAAACATGAAACAGTGGAGAAATAGCCAAGATAACGCTGAAAAACACTGTCAGCCTCTGTTTAGAACATCAATGTAAAACATAATTAAAATCTGTGAAACACGTCAAACAGCTTCTTTCAATGAGAGAAACAGACCAGGTAACAGGTCACAGCAGTCGGTGGTAGTTTTCAGGCTTCACACTGTGCTTCTGCTCTTCATGTCTCCAAAGTGACGGAGAGTTGGAGAAGCATAAACCACCTTCAAAAAACCTACATTAGTATGTCTTTGCCATAACCAAAACAAGCTATGAAAAAAAAAAAAAAATTCACCCAAAAACAATTTATTTTAAACCAGCATCAGTCCTTCTAATAGTCAAAAAAAAAAAAAGAAAACTAAAAAAATATGCACAACCTTGGTTGTATCATCAATAATATTCCTGACAAAATGATAAAATGTTGTATAAATTAAAAACCAAAAACACAACACTGTGCTTGGATTAACATTTACTTATGGATACCATGGCCAACTGTGTTCTGGCTTCTTATTTCTGGCTTCGTCTTTAACTCCATGAAGTGATTCCCATTACAGAAACATGCCTGTTTTCAATTCCCATGATCTTCCTGAGGACTCAGAGATCACCGGTATCCAATATCAAATTCCAGCCTTCTTACATAAGCACAGATATTTCTCCAGATGCTTAAAATCTTCTGATTATTTTATTTACTGTAGGTGAAGAGATGTTCAAAGTCTGCTCAGTTTTACACTGAAGAATATTATTTTGAATTATTCATACTTTGTAGACACAGTTTTTCACTCTCACTGTTTGACAATTAACATAATGGATTGTAAGTGTTTAATTTCAGTACCGCTTTGTTGACCATTTTCAATCTTTTCTGAGACGTGGTTATTTTGTCAAACTCAAAATGGTTACACAGCTTTTTTTTTCTCTTTTTTGGGGGGGTGGGGGTTGTAGGGACTGCAGTTTTACTACTAAGGCTGAGTTTTCCTACTCTATTTAAATGACCCTGCGAGTATTACCCCAAATCGGCGAGAAGGCTGCAGGCAAAAGGACACCAGTGCAGAGGAGAACAAGTGAGGAAGGGAGAGCCTTATTTGTTGGGTCTATTGGTCACTTCATCTTCTAACTGGTTTTCCCTCACTGTGTAGTTCGTTTGTCACTGCCAGCACAGGCTCATGTCTCACTTTCCTCAGGAACCGTGTGTGTGTGTTTGTCCCGCTAGCTTAGACAGAGACAGATGGGTTGATTCCCACTGGTTACATGTGTTTGCTCTCTGTCAGAACTCTCTGCCAAGAGGTCTGGACCTGCACGTCTCTTTGGGTAATGCTCTTTCAAATTGGCCGCCAGGTTGCTAGTTCAAAGCCCTCTGCCTGCTGTTGTCCTCGAACTGGCATGTGGTGGTTAAAACAGCTGCAGGTTGACGAGGTTAGAAAAGAATCGTCTGTGTCAGACAAACTTGAGTGACACAAAGTTTTGTTTGTCATATATATGTTTTTATAACCTTCCATATAGCTTTCCATCTTCCATCTTCTGACCATCCCAGTGTTTACCTCCGTCTGTCTACTAGATGCCACTGTAGGACACCAACTGACACGGCTGACCTGCAGTCCAACCCTCTGACCACCACGTTTATACATTTTTGGACCACATGTTTATATATTGTCCTTCATCTTCTTTTCTTCCTTTACCCAGTTAGCTCTCAGCAGGAAGGTTCCCCCCTTTACGAGCCAGGTGCTGTTTAAGGTTTCTTCCCAAACGGGGAGCTTTCTTCTTGGAACTGTTTGGATCTCCGTGTGCTCAGGGATCAAACTCTGGGTTTCTGAGAAGCATCTAAAGAGGACTTCTGTTGCAATTGACACTATATAAATAAAATCTAGTAGCTATGCTTTGCCAATCCTTGTTGCACAATTTAACCATAAGTGCTCAATAAGTCAGAAAGCAATGCTGTTAGTACAAGAAGAAAAGAAAAACAAAAAGCAAGACATCTTTTCAAAACCTGATTAAAAATAGAATATTTTACATTTGCCTGATTTTTCTTTTTTTTGTCCTTCTGCCATCAGTAGAGGATGAGGAAAAGCATGAAATCTGGATGTTTAGCTGAAGTGGCCTGCGGAGGGGTGGTGGACAGTTCTGTTTAAGGCCTGTAGCTGACACCGAGTTTAACATCTGCAGCTTTCATGCTTCAGGAACAGTTGTAGAGAAGTGAGGCACACTATTGTACATCCTACAAAATGCTCAAATACATCTATAAATGTAAATACGTTCTCTAAAATACTGGGTACATTACAGTTAGTTCAGTTACTGTAAGACAACAGGAATCATTTGCGTCATTTGCAGAAACCTCACAGCCCAGTACAGCGTTCAGACCCAAAATATATCTGCCTAAGCTGTGGACTGAATTAGGGAAAAAAAAAAAACTTTTAAATATGCAACTCCATATGGAACAACCCTCAAAAAAACCCTGTAACTGGCAGAGCTGGTTTCACTGGACACTTTTATGGCTCTGGATGTCTTGTTGGTGGACTCATCTGGGTCAAGATGATCTCACTTTGTCATGTTGTTTTTAATATACATTTTCACATTCATTTACATTTTTAATATTTAGTGCAGTTCTTTTTATGTATATGTTTTACCCCTGCAACCGTGTTTTATTCTTCTGTGTCTTTTAAATCTCATTGTGTTTTTCGTGGTTAAATAAAGGTTTGATTGACTGGATCACAGCACATTTTATGGTTTATGATGACTGTGCACAGAAAATGTGTGAGTTTGAGGATTATTGGCAGCTGCAGCTCTCCAGTTCACTGGGATTCTTGTACTTACAAGAAGGTATCGTCACCCTAAATACGCACCACTGTTTAGGTTGGTGTATAAAAGATTAAAGGCCAGACACACACAGAGCCGTCATGTGTTGTAGCTGAGGGGTAAATTGTGTTGCTGACCACAAGCAAATCATCCAACTGTTTTGCGATCATCATTCACAACACAGGCGCTCTCTCTGACTGTAATTACTATTATGTTACCACTGAAAACAAAAGAAAAGGACTGAAATGGACAGACAGTAGCGTGGAGAATGTCTCAGTTAACAGGAAGCAGAGTCAGGGTGCAAACAAGCAGCGGATTTCATCACTTTGACAATTGTTGTTGTCTATGTCTGCATCTGCCAATTAAACCAGCAAGCCGTTCCAATCCTGCAAGGTGAGCTAACGAGGAGAACCTGCCTCGGCAAAGGTGGTTTCCATGACAACCACTGCATTTTCTTTTTTTTTCCCCCCCTTGCAATGCCCATTTCATTTTTGCCCGTGGAGTCAATTTTTATTTTTTTTTTTGTATGCTGAATGGTAACAAAGAGCTGCAGGGAAGGAATCTGATGCATGGCCAAGGAGCCGCAGGGATGACAGCGGTGACAAGCTTCCTTGAATGGAGAGGTCTCGTAGTATAACATGTCAGCTAGGAGAGAGGGGAGGCTGAAATCCTGCTAGTTGACAGGGAGATCCATCAGGGGTTGCAGTAACAGGATCTTCAGTGATGGTGCTCCTGTATTCTTGTTAACCAGGATCCATTTATTGCAAAAATTGCAAAAATGATTCTATAGTTATTTTAACAACTTTGCTGTCAAAGCAAAAATCAATGTGCTCACGCTAAAGATTCCAGCCTTTCTTTGGGTCCCAGAGCTTACTAAGCTTACTAAGAATATCTTATAGTCCACTTGCCTGATTTGAAATATGTTGAGAATGCATGATTTATAATTTTCTCATTTCCTAGAACAGTGTGTCAGTGGTTGGCCGTTTGTGTATGTAGGGAGCATTCAAGCATGCTTGTGTACACAGATGGTGCTCCAGCCAATTAGAAAAGCAGAGTGGAAAGGGAGCCATTAGTGAGCAATTATCTCTGATTGCTTCAACATTGTTTTAGTGGGCTGCAGCACTCTGTGAAATGACCAAATGTTGCATCCCAGGCCTTCTGCTCAGGTTCTTCCTCTGTCAGTGGCACTGCTCCTGTCCTGGCTGCCAGAGCAGTCACTGGGAAAAACAAATACAACTGTTGTTAATATAGCTGTTGTTGTCTTAATTCTTTTCCATTTCCCAGTCTGTAGATCTCCTCCTCTTTTGTTTTTACTCTGCTTCTGCTTCTTGCACAGTATTTGCCAGGACCAATATTTTCACTTCTATGTTTGTCCTCTTATTTACTTTCTTTCTTGACTTTGGTCTGTTTTTGTCCTTTGTTTTACTTACCTACTACCTCTCTAAATCATTGCCTTTCTTGAGCTCCTGGTGTTCGAGTCTTAGTCAAGTCCAGGACATTAAAGAAAAATCCAAGTTGAGTCATAGAGACCACTATTAATCTGAGTTGAGTCCAATCCAAAAGAGGTGTCATACACACATAAAGGGCCAGATTTGCGTGTATTAAAACTCACTGCGCTTGCAAAAAAGCGTACAAACGGTTTGCGTCTTTCAAAGGTGCGAAACAGTGCGTCTGCATCCAATTAGTATATCAGCTGTAATGAATATGCAATATGGGGAGTTCATGCGCAATTCTGCGTGTGCTGGGAGGAGAATATGTAAATATATTAATGTAGCACCCACAAAGGGATTTATATAAAACCTGAGTGCAGTTTTGCTCATAGAAATTGCGTCTAAATCTAACACGTTTCAAAAAGACGTGCAAACAGTCTGTATGCGTAAATGCGCACACATGGCTGTGGTTATTGTCACATGAATGAGACATCGATGTGAAGCGAAGGACACAAAAAATGCATTATTCACCCTTGTGTGAACACTTTTGAGATGAACAAGGGAACAATCATTAAAACATATTGCTTATCCAGCATTTTTGGAGCTGTTGGAGGAACTCAGAATGGATTTGGAGCCAGCCACAAGAAGGAGTCACACAATACCTGCAATGACAAAACTCCTTTCTTGTTTACACATCTGGGTCATTCCAGCGTACGGTAGCTGTTACAGCTGGGATTTCCCAATCCTGTTTTTCACGTGCTGTCAGAAGTCTGTAACATCCTGTGGAGCCGGATGCCCAGGGTGATTAGGTTTCCACACACTTGGCAGTCGTTGAATGACACCAAACAAGGCTTTTTTTTTTTTTTTTTTTGCAGTTGCTTCATTTCTCAGAGTCATAGGAGCTTGAATGCACAGCGCGTTTGTGATGCCAAAAGCATCACTACCAATGTGGCAAAATATCCCGGATCAGTGCATGACAGTTTTCCAAGTTGTGAGATTGGAGATGGCTGGCTTGTAGGTGGGTCAATTTGTGAAGTCATTTGTGAAATAATTTACTAAATTAGAAACAAGAGCATGTGTCATATTCATTCATTGTTTTTTTTTTTACTTTTTTAAAAACAAAACAAAACAAAGACATATGAAAAACACATATGCCAGAGAAATAAGATACAACGAGACGAGATACAACGAGGAGTCCGTTGTTGGAATCCGTTGTAGAGCAGTTGTTTGAATCGTACTGGTGGAGCACTGCTATACAGGCCAGACAAAACACTCAAAGCCCTCATTTAAATAGGGCGTCTCCAGCACGTTTGCACCTGCCAGCTGCACAGTCACTCAGAAAATCATGCGGAAATCATGGTTCTACCCCTTGAGCAAAATTCTAGATTGCACGTGGAAATTACTACACGTAATTTGGGATCTTAGTAAATATGGCTCATAGTCTTTAAAACACATTTTAAGCATACACATTCTTTATACAGCCAGTTAGCAGCTTTTTGTCCAACTTATCCAACTTATAAAGAAATCAATCCAATTTGCATCAACTTACAAATGAAGTTTAACTGAAAGAACAACTGCATCACTTCATAGTGGTTTGTGCCACCTTGCTAACTGTCTCTGGTAATGTTGCAGTTGGCCCAATTTTAATATCACAGGCCACAGCTGAAACTCTGTGGCTGTAAATAACTCCAATGGAACTAAGATTCCCTGCCACCAAGGGGTAACAGGCCAGTGTTCTCATGGTGCCAGTCTCAAGTCCATATAAATAGTAATGGTTGCACCAGGAAGGGCACCTGAGTAAAACCTATCTATCTGCTGTTGCAACCCCTAAGAAATAGGAAAATAGGAAATTTGCTTTCAACTGAAATGGAAGAAAGAAATCCAATAAAATATATACTATCCATACATTTTTTTCAATGTATCCTGGAATTTTATTTGTTTTACAGTATGTATGCTTGCCTGACAAATGAAGTATTTGGAAAAGGACATAAATGTATAAGAAGTACAAACAGTTAACATACCCAGTATAAAAAGACATGTAATCTTTTTTTTTTTTTCCTTTTTAACTGTATAACATTAAATCAAGTTCAGCTTTAGGGATGGTAATCGAGAACCAGTTTTTGTTGAGAACCGGTTCCCAGTGTTTCAATTCCTTGGAATCGTTTGCCAAATTTGTAAACGATTCCCTTTTCGATTCCAGTGGGCGAGAATGACGTCACCACGCACGTTGCGTAGCTTATGCAAGACGCGCAACGTGCGTGGCAAGTCCAATGTGAGGGCCTCAAACCTGTCCTATGGGACAATAAAAGACTTGAAATAGCTTTGGAGTACAGAAACCCTTCTCCACTTAATCACAAACCTCCCTTCTTACACTCTCCAGTGGGATGAATGCAACCCCGTCGGGGCAATCATGGCTACCACAACAGAGCCACACCTTTCAAAATAAGAGCACGCAACATAACTGTTGTGTGCTCTTATTTTGAAAGGTATTTACTATTGTAACTCTTACACTTACAATAGTAAAAATGACGCCTAAGTGGTACAAACTCTCGAAAGTCTGGTTACACTTCACTAAAAAGACAACAACAGGGCAACATACTTGCAAAATGGATATTTCATCAAAAGGAGGAAATACTACCAACATGCAGAAACATTTGCGCACACAGCAGGTAATAATTATTAATGAATGTTGTGTTTTTGATCCGCTCTGGACTAATGTTAGTCATTCTCAACCCAGTAGCGGCAGCAACGTTAGCATATCCTTGACTAATAATACTGTTGGTACTTAACTAACGAACACTGCCTATCATGTTAGCGCCATTCATTGTAAAACCTGCTATTAGTAATGGTTAACGTTAAATGAATGCCTTCAGATGAACAACATGAGAGGCAGAGTCTGACTGGCTCAGAGGCTTATTTTTCTGCAAAATAATTGTTAATTCTTCATATTTGATGGTTGCAGATTTGCACAATGAACAGTTCCATTGGATATGTCTTGACAGTAGTTTTATTTTTGAGTGCTGAGCTCATATCCATTTCAAAAGGGAGAATTTTAATTTCTATTAGAAAAATGTGGACATTCTTGTGGAATTGACACAGAATAACTTATTTGTATTTTGTTAATTTCTACATAGGGATATTTATTTTACTATCAAAATTTTATTTTAGTGATGCTAATTGACCTGATGTTTCTTTTTTCCAAACGAGAATCAATAAGGGAATCGATAAAGAACCAAATCATTAAGCAGAATCGAAAACGGAATTGGAATCGAAAAAAATCTTATCAATTCTCAACCCCTGAGACAAAAAAGACAGACTAAGAAGATTTGTCATTTGTTTTTCTCAACAGGATGTGGTTAGTGGGAGTAATGACATCTTTTTTCAGCTTTTCCTTGGATGAAGGACAGCCCATGAACTAGCTAGCTAGCTAATATAAGCTCTGAGATTTCTATTGCCTTACAGATACTGATATATTTCATTGGTCCACAATGAGCACTTCCATATACACTTAAGTTCATCTACCACCATATTATCTTCAGTCTCTTGTCTGGCAGCCCAGTGGATTAGCGGTTAGTACTGTTGTAACAACTTCCTGATTCAAATCTTAGCTGGTGCCTTTGCGTGGGGTTTATCCTAGGAACTCTTTTGTCCTTCCACAGGTCATAAATGTTTGATGTTGATGTGGCTTGGTGCGTACCAAATTACATTGTATCATTAAACGAAGCAAGTGGAAGTTCTTTTTCCGTGACTGCAAGCAATATTTTCTTTTGCCACGTATGCATGCTCCTTCATAACCCACAATGCACTGTCCAGCGAACTACGTGAACCTCTTTTATGTTGTAGACCTCTTCGTTGGGTCGGGCTGAGGTCGTGGAGCTTTGGCACAGCAAATGAAGCAACTTTTTTAGAGTGGTCTCGGTGTGGCCATTTTGGTGTGTGGTTGTTGTGTTCACACTGAGCCACGTCAACCACAGTTCCCTCAGCGTGAGCTAAATAGGACCAGTGTGAAAACAACCAGAGGAAACTGCTGATTGTCAGCGTTTGTGGCCTTGTGATGGACTGACGATCACTGCAGGGTGTACCCCTGCCTCGTCTAAGAACCAGGGTAGACTCAGTGATAGACTCAAGCAGAGCCTGAATGTGGAGATGCGTGTTTAGATAATGTATGGATGCAGTCTATTGTAGCTCTGGTGGCATTTCAACATCTTGTTACTGTTTGCCTGAGGCTCATTTACATACTGCTTTGAGTTGTAAAATGCCTTGATAAAACACAAAATGCCTCATTTTTTGCTCACATTGGGGTCCAACAGCAAAAATCATATCCTAGAGGTAGGTATATACTTAACCCTTTGATGCTCCTTAAAAACTGTGTTAAATGTTATAAAAACCTTTTTTTTCAAAAATTCTTTAAATTTTTTTTAAACCAGCATCAGCCCTAATCATTATTATCAAAATTAATGAAAACTTTCAACATTTAAATTTCCAAGTTGTCATGATGCATCTCCATTTTTAGGTCTATAATAGATAGATATATATATACATATATATATGTATACATAAATATATATATATATATATATACATACACACACACACACACACAAGTCAATTTGATATATAGCCA
>JBAMYA010046309.1:0-11104 GCA_037176975.1 Arrhamphus sclerolepis | reverse complement strand
CAGCCTTGGACACACACCATCTGGACCAGCTGCCCTCCCAGAGCAAAGTCTCCCAAGCTCCAACCTCACCCCCATCTTAGTGACAGATAAGGGTGGAGGCACAGGTGTGACAACGGGAGCAGCTGCAGAAGTGGAGATGGACACGTGTAGGTGGAGGAGGAGGAGCTATGGTGGTGAAGCACACATGTGGAGCAGAAGAAAGAGTCACAGTGGAGATGCATCCATGTTGAGTAGAAGCAGCAGCAGTGGAAGTGGGTGTGGCCACACTGTCAAATCTATATACAAACATATGTGTGTATATATATTTAAATTTATTAGTTTAACAAACAGAAACTTCAGTAGAATGTGGAGGAACCATATACAGCTACAACTCCTCCTCAAGCTGGTCACCAGTCTGGTAACACACTGCTGTGGGATGGCATCTCATTCTTAAACCAGCATTTGTAGCAAGTCAGTCGCCGTGGATGCATTATTCACTCTGGCACAAACGGTACACCCAAGCTGATCCCATAAGCGTTCAAGTGTGAGACCGCAGACTGCAGTCTGTTCTGGATTATTTTCTGGATCATTATTTTTACTGTTCTCAAAGTCTTGGACAACAATATGAAAAGGGAATGGTAAGAGAGAGGTGTTCCCAAGTAAAAGTTCCCTGAAAAGCTATGTTACTGTATTTAACACCAGTCCAGTCAGAGCGAACCACATCATCTAAACATGATGGTGCTGATTCATCCATCCATTATCTATATTTGCATATTCCTCTATAGTCTCTTGGGGTCAGCAGGAACCTATCCAAGCTATCTAATATTATGTTTAAAGCTGATTTGTAGTGTACATGCAGATTTTGTGTCCTGTAGTTCCACAAGCACACACACTTATTTTGGCCACAGGGAGTGCATCTGTTCAAAATAGAAGTAATAAAATTACAAGACAGTTCCTCTCTGAGATGCATGATGCTACAGTATGTTGATCCAAAGACCAACATGAAATTATTTTCGGCTGTAAAAACGCAAACATACTTACTCTTTGAAGAACTTCAGGAAATGAAACCTCACGTTGAGAGTTAATCAGAGAAAAACGACCAACAAATCCAACTGGTCAACAGTGTGCACACGGCTGAATTATTTTTAAAACGTGAGGTTGGACTGAGAGCTAATTTTTGGCCTCAACATAGCAGCAAGATTGCATGTTTTCATGTACTCAGGAAGAGTTTTCAGAATGAGGCCAAAATTGTTTAACATGTCCCTTCTCATAATCAGTATCTGTACAAGATATAAAAAAGTTTCTAGCCTGTCAGAGCTGCAGCGTATGTGTGAAAACAGCTACACATACACAAAGCTAGACCTTTTCGAGTTTTTAACTGTTATCATCTGTGCTAAGCCAATTAAACGGCAGCTGTTGCCTTTATTTTTGAGTCAGACATGAAATTAATATCATTCCTCTAATAAACTTTGGACAATAAAGCAAATAAGCATGTATTTTCTTTGAAAATGTGAAACTATTACAAAGCAGCTGGAAATGACATGAGACAACAAACCCAAAGTTGCCGGGATTCTTTAATTCATTTATTTTTTTTAACCTCACGTCAAAGGTGTTTTGACTGTTATGACTGTTCTACTTATATTCCTGCCCAGATTCAGCCCAGTGTGCTGACACAAACGTGTTAACAAAGTGAAGTTTGTTTGACCTGTTGTATCAAAAAGATTTACTTGACACCTACTCATGAAAGACCATTGCCACCCCCTTACCATTTCAGCGGTGAGCTCACCCAGTGAAAGACAAACACCTTTACTTTCAAATGAAAATAAAAAATGAAATGAAACAATGTTTCTCTTCTTTTTTTTTTTTTGCTCACAATAAATAACATCTACAAGGGGCTCTATTGTTGCCATGGCAACTAACATCCACGCACCGCTATTTAATCTCAACCTGTCATATGGCTGTGGTAAGTATGGCCCAGTTGCCGTTGACATATTTTACATTTGGCCTGCTGCACTGGAGGTCGCATAGTTGTGGTTGTCTACTGGTTACCCATTGTTGATAGCTCGGCACCTTGCCAGGCCAGCTATAGCATGGTGTAATAGGAAAAAGACGAATGGGCTCGGGGGACCCGAGGAAATTCTGTTTATTTATTTATTTTTAATTGCCTGAGTGTCGTGGCTGAAAGCGCGAGACTCAACAGGTGGTAAACGGGGTGAAAAGTGTGAACTGAGAGACACTGAAAGACAGAGAGGTGGAATGTGGATATATGTGAGTTTAAAAACAGCTCATGCCACAGTTTTGAATTGCTCTTGTTTTGAATTGCACACGTCATCACCATGGTTACTGTTAAAGGAGTGGTTATTCTTTAAGATTCCCAATCAGCTATGTTTGCAGACTTCCTGCTTGTTCCGGGACTCAGTTGTGTATTTAAAAAAAAAAAGCTAATTTCTTTCATAAATATCTCAAATATCACAAAATTTGTAACTTTTAGCATAAAAATAAGACTGTTCTACTAAAATCACACATTTTTCTTGTACAAATCACAAATAAAAAACAGTTATTTTTCTTAAAAAAAAAACCCTTAGTCTTTTTTTGGAAAAAAAAGGGGAAATTTTGTTGTAAAATTGTCTCATTTTTCAATAACCAAGAATTAAAAATAAAAAGTACAATCACAAATGTCCCATAATCATAAATTCTTTAATTTACAATTTTATATTGGAAAACAAAGTTTTTGCAACATTTTGACATAAAATTACAACAGTTGCAATACTGCAGATTCTGTATTATTTTGTTTTTTGTCCAAAAAAAAGGTTAATTTAAAAAAAAAAAAAGAAGCAACTTTTGCTTGTAAAATCTTTTTTAACGTTTACTAAATCGTGACTTTTAGACATAAACCAGCTGCTCTCCACCTCCCACTTTTTGAAGTCAGTACTGATTCAAACGGGCATCAAATTTCCTCAGAAATGTTAGAGTTAGAACTATATAATTGTCCTTGAACGCTCTTGAGGGCCAGATGAAATGAAGCGGTGGGCCAGATTTGGCCTGCAGGCCTTGAGTTTGACTCCTCTGATGTACAGCATGGTGATAGTACAAACCTCAAATTATTTAGGTCATCCCTAGAAAGCTTTGTGAGTTTTTACAAATACACTCATGCCTGTTTCTTTTCAACACAGTCGAGGGAGAGCACCTTTGAGATGATGTTATGGAATATTAGAAGCTATTTCTGACCGGCTCTAATTCTGTCATGTAAAGGCATGGAAATTACCTTGCCAGACTGGGCATGCAGTGGTTTTGTAGAAAGGGTTTCTGCACCGTCTTCCCACAAGTGAACATCATACAGTCCAAAGCCAGAAGTGTTTTCACAAGGAACACAAGACTCATACTGGTATCATATCCGGGACACAGGATGTGACCAACAGAGGGGAACAAATCTCATTTCCAGACCGCTTACTAGAAGCGCTGCAGCGTGCACCTGTGCTGGAAAAAACCTGTTGGGAAAGGGCCTTCCCAGATGACTGAATCCTTTCCAGAAAGTTAGAAAATGAAAGAATGGAAATCTGAAATCTGTCTCTTCATCTGGGTGACTAACAACGGATGGTGGGTGTGAGGGAGTGAAAGTGACCAGCAAAAGAGAAAAGAAATGAAATGGTGGAAATGAAAACCAAATGATAAAAGAGAGAAAGGAAGACAGAGAGAAATGGGAACAGCAGCCAATGCCAATAAAGGAACACAGGGAATAATCTGAGATGGTTATGATGCTGGTGGATCGCCATGACGACTCCCTCTCTGTTCCAAGCGGCTTTATGCTCTATTGCTCTCTGCTGTATTAAAACAGATGACTACAAACACAACAGGTTTCACATTGTACCGAAAGTGTGGAATTGCCATCATGTTCCACAAGGTCTGTCTATATTCATGATTAGTTGTCGTCTCACTATTGGAAAAAATGCAAAAAGTGTAAATAGAAAAATTTAAAGGGGTGTGGATATCACAGCTGCTGAAGCAAAAACAGACCACTACAAGAAAATAATCTTATAATAGTATAAACAGCCACATAGAGTGCTTTTAGAGTGGTTGTTTTCAGCTATAGTGAACAACCATCAGCTCTCAGAGATTATGATTTAATTTAAAGAAATCAAATTAGAAAAAAAGTTCTGTTCACCTTCACAACAGCAGCATCTGGACTGCAGACTTTGAAAGATCACTATCAGAAAAGAGTCACGGATACAAATTTTACATGCACAAACAGATTTGAATGAATTAAAACTCCATTTAAAAAAGAAAATTATTGACTTCTTTGCAGTTCGGGCTGGTTTTTCTGTTTGTTTCCTTCAATGTAGTGCAAGGGCCTGTAAACAGGATTTAACAGTAGAAATATTGCTGTTATACTTTGAAATGTCTTAATTTCCAACTTAACACACAATGGACAGTATTAAAACATAACTTCAATAAGAACAAGTCAAATTTGAGATTGCAGAGTCCCAGACGTTACCAGGTGACCATGAGAGCAGCAGAAAAGGAACAAAAACACCTTCACTTTGTGACTTGTGTCAGCTTGCTGACTGAATCTCTCCACCTGGACCTCACATTTCCATCACTGCTCTTTTTTTTTTTTGGATGTGATTTTTCTAATCACCCTCAGCTGCACATATCTAGTGTGAATTAGATGATGTTAGTATGCCAATGTGGTGGAATCTGCATGTTGTCTTTTTTTTAAAATGCTATTTATGGGCCACTGCATAGCATAGTGGTCAGAGCAGACAGTCCATGCACAGAGGCTACAGTCCTCATGCAGCCATTGCAGGTTCAACTCCTGGCCTGTGACCTCTGGCTGCAGGTCTTCCCCTCTCTGCCTTGGTTTTCTGTCAATAAAGGTGACTAGAGCCAAGATTTTTTCCCCATAAAATTGCACCCATTATGTGGATTTTCTGACCAGATTGTACACCGTCTTTCACCCATGGACAGCTGTGAAAGGCTCCAGCAGACCCTAATGACACCGAATAGGATTAAAGTGGGTAAAATAAATAAATAAATAAATAAATGGATGGATGATTCCAATGTTGGTTCATCTAACAAAAATGGAAATATGGCCTTTCTTTCTTTTCTTTTTCTTTTTTTAAATGCAGAGTTCTGTAATGAGGAGAAAAAAGGAAAAATGCTCTCTTTCGCATGGGTTTCATTTCCTGTGTGAAATGCAAACACAGTTTGTGATCCTGTTTACACACTGCTAACGGTGCCTGCGGCGACCACATCAGAGTTCATCTCAGACTATCACTCCTCCTTTGCCTACGTCATGAAAGAACCTACACAGCAGCGCACTTACAGGAATATTTATTCCTGTCACCTGAGGTGAGACCTCGTAGGTGGTGACAGGACCCACCTCGACCTGGAGGCTGCTTTTCGCAGACACTGCTGGGTTCAGAGCTTTCTTCGTGAAAGCCCAACTTCCTGCTGGGAAAGCCATCATGAAGTGACCAGTGTGAGGGTGTTGCCATTGGGGCAGAGAATAGGAGAAAAAGCAGTGGATGTTCTTCTTGTTGTCACTTTTTCCATCATTTAAAAGAAATGTAAAAATCCATTATATATAAGTATATGTGGAGGTTTTTATTCCCTCGCAATCCAGCTTTAAAAAGGTTTAGTGGAGTATTAATCTTTCAGCGTTACTATTACACAAATGAAGGTTGAAGTATCAGCAGGGTTTCAATAACAACTGAGATCCATTTGAAAGCCACAGACCCTGAAGTATCTCTGAGCACGATGCTGAATTGCTACCGACCCCATATGGGCTCCTTTGTGTCCTCTGAAACAGAAAACAGCATTTCCTCGCGAGGATCAGGACGACATACTGTTGGATTCCAGGAAAAGAAAATGCTCGACTGATCTTAAATGCGTGTCACATCAAAATATCAATGACAACCTACAAATCAAGCAGCTACCATGTGGGCTTGATGTTAAACGTCTCTAAAGTGAAATTTAAGCGTGCAGTATTTCATATGAAGCGAGCCATAAATGTCATCTATAACCAGTTGGACTACATTTTGCCAGAGCAAAAGCCATCTATAAGGACAGTCTGGGCTTTTACTCTTTTTGGATGCACTGCAGTACGCTTTAGAAGGGCCCCAGCACCTTCCATGCATGCAACAAGGTTTGTTTTTATTTTCTTCCACTGTTTTAAAAAAAAAAGAAAGAAAGAAAAAGAAATAATTACGGATGCTGTCACCCACTCGCTGCACTCCTGCTGGCTCTCATGGAAAATATAAAACGTGGGCCAGCCTTGTTGAGCTCAGACTGACATTGCCAGTGTGTGGTGGCCAAGTCACAAACCAGATGTTTACTGTTTTTCTAAGGATGATTTGCTTTCTGCTCAATATTGACTCGGGTCCAAACCCAGGCCACTTTAAGACAGTGCAGTGCTAGTGCGGGCAGACAAGGTAACAAAGTTTGAACCAGGTGATAATATTTTATGATAAATGTGGGATTGACTGTATATATATATATATATATATATGCATGTTTAATCCAAGGGGAATGATTACAGATCTGACAGCTGGATGGATTTCTCCATATTTCAAGTAGCTGTGCAATAAAGTGATCAGATGAATCACAAGTTGGAAATATGTCTGTGAGCCATCCTGAATGTGTCAGCCTGTGAGAGCACTGGATCCTTTGTGTATTTATATGTCAGTGTAGGCTACACCTTGGAGAGTCTGCAGAGGCAGTCGTGGACCCGGCAAAGGTCTCTCCACAGAAGCCATTAAGCAATGCGTCTGCTGGAATAATGTGTTTGACTTGGCTGCTGGACAGCAGCAGGTGCTGGGAGGACCAGCTTGGAGCTGCTGCTCCTCGCCTGCTTTGATCTGCAGCCCAGGGACCAACCTTCCTCTGTGGTGTTTTTCTCTTTTCTCTCTTCTTTGTGTGGCGTCTATTGTCTCTTTCTCCATTTTTTTTGGGGGTTTTCTCTTCTTTTTTCTGTTGCCCTTTTTGGTTTGTATTTTCCTTATTTTTGTTCTCCCCCCATTTTGGAGGTTTGACTTTTTCTGATATATTTCTGCTCTCCTTTTTTTATGTTTTACTACCTTTTCCCACTTTCTCCCATGTCCTAACTGTTAAGAGCCTATTTGTACTCCAGCCACACAGCTGCGAGACACCGATGACACTACTGGGTGCAAAGCAACAGTTAAATTTATGCATTCAGTGGATCACTGAAAGGTACTAACATAGATGTTTTCCCCCAATTAATTACACCGACTGAACAAGCTGATTGCTGAAAAATAAAATGCAGCATATTTCCCATCTTTGAAAGACATACTACCTTGCACCATCAGATACATATCCACTGACGGTTGCTTGTAGCTCACAGGAAAGCAACAAACTGTTGGCAGCAACAGTTCTGCATCTGTACACGTGTGGGGTTCGAGTTCCAGCTCCTCACTTCTGAGGTGTGTAGAATAACTTTTCCACCTGTTAGCTGTAGCTCTTAATTAGTTTTATAACATGCATGGTGGGGACTGGCCCACTTCAGATGGGTAGACTGGTTAACTCTATTCAGAGCTGGATGTGTGATGTCACAAAACCCAACAGCGCACTAAATAACATATTTTCAGATTCGGGCTGCCCAAAAGTAAGTGAGAAGGTTAAGATAAGGCCAGGATTTTTGATTTGGTAATCACAGAAGGTATGTCTTTGTAATGTACAACTTTCAAACTGCCACAAGAAAAAGAATGATATGTTGTAAAGAATATGAAAGATAAATAATATTTTAGTGAGCCAACTGATACTGATCAGTTATAAAGCATTATGTGTGGCTGTTGAGAGATAGAAGAATAAACTAAGGCTTTAAAAAAATTAAAAATTAAAAACAAACTAAGGCTGGATATCTCGTAGATGAAGCCAAAATGTGAGCCAGAGTTGTTCCAACAGTGATCGTGAGGGCATGGCCTGATATGAAGCTGATATGTGCGGTCAGTGCAATTATTCTACTTCTTCCCATTGATCTCTTTGTCCCTGCCTGAATGGTCTTGGCTGAATAGTCTAGTATGTGCATTTTGGAGCGTTAAAATATTTTAAAAAAATCAGTTGACATGGTTGTATTTTATCAAGTCTGGCTTCAGTCATCAAAAACAAACCCTTCACTTTTCAAATATTCATTCGTATTTGCTCCGCAGGTCTATCACCTCTAAAACTTTGGCTAATATTTCGCTACATTTTTAAGTTCCACTTTAAGTTCCAGCCTCCAGTTAGTCACACCATTACAGACCTAAGCAGTTTTACGTCATGTCAACTACTTCTCAGCAAGGAAGTGCAATCAAAACCATCCTTTAGGGATAATTTCAGCGCTTTATTAAGAAAGCCTTGCACAGGTTTTTCCCAGCTTTACCTTCTTAAAAAAATCTCTGTTTTTGCAAAGAATTCTAGACACTTAATGTCTGTCTTAACTGCAGACCTGCTTCATCTGTTGAATGAAAAGCAAACCCAGACTGAGCCCTTACAAGATGTCATGACACTCGGTGCTCAACATGGGCATGCAGCAGATGAGTCGTAAGCTTGGTTGTGGAGCCATCCCTCCCTCTGTGTCTTTTTCCCTCAGCCTCAAGGTAAAGCTATTATACTTGAAACGAAGGAGCAGCAGCAAAGGCAGCAGCCCACTTGGGTTCACAGACACAGGGGAGGGAAACCATGAAAAGTAAAGCCCAGGGCTGTCCAGGGCCCTGAAAGAGAGTTGCCTTTATTGAAGGAGCCCACTCCCATGCATTCCTCTGCCAAGAACCAGGGCCTCCCTGGAGAAAGCCAAGATGAGAGGCTGAACTCAAACTCGGATGGGGGTTCATGGGTTGGAGCTGATCCAAAGATACACACAGACAAAAATCCACACAGCGACACACACAAAAAAAGTGTGCAGTCGCATACACATTGATGCATTCACCTTCCTCCACCTCCTGTATATCTCATTGTCCTGTCAGTCAGGATGGTTTTCTTAGCTGTGATCCACAGCAGGGAACTTTCTATTTCATGAATGGTATTGCACATGCAAGCTTGTAAAAGAATAACTGATTGATTTATTGGGTTTCAGGGGCTGAGGTAGGTGGGATATTAGATGCTCCTTGGAGATCTCATTGTGAAACCATTGAGTGAGAGCAAAGGCCCTGATTTGAGAACAACAGGAGAGAAATTCCGTTGCCCAGAAACTCGGTCTCCCAAACTGACAGAGAGATGAAAGTATCTTTGAAAAGGCATCAGTGTTTAGTTAGCGTCTCTTTAACTATAGTCAGGATTTCAAAAGAAATTTATGGATAAGCCTATTGTTAAGATTCCATCATGAGCTTTATTTATTATTTTTTTAAGTGCTTTTTGTAACCTGAAGAAACTGGAAGTAAATTCTAATATAACATTATTGAGTTTGTGACATATGTTACCATTTTTGTAATAATACTCTTGGATTTTTGTTGGATTTTGACAAGTTTAGTTTTCAAGTTGGAAGATTAGCATTGGAAAAATTACATGAAAGCCTTTTTTTTTTTTTTTTTTTTTGGCATGGAATTTTAGTTTTCTCGATGAATTTAAGGTGACAGTCTGTGGCTGCTGTCATCCAAATCTGGAGACCACATGCTGTGCCTTGTTGCTGAGAATGGTGTCCGATTTTATGGACCATTTTAACTTTTACAGCTATATCAGTTGTATTTTATAGTACTTTTACAATGCTGAAACTGAAAACATTCTTTTGAAAAAGCCTGTGGGTATGGTTTAGCTTCGGCATCTTATTCAGGACAAAATGCTGACCAATAATACCGACAAAAATCATACCTGAGTGTTTTATTTGATATATATAATATTTATATTTGGATGATTGTCTTACAAATATCTCTTCTGTAATATATCTGTTATTTCAATCATTGCAGAAGTCAACCGCCCAATGCTCCAAGGCAGTGAACCTTCGTTTAAATGGTTTTTCTTGTTTCTGGTCCATGACCTCTTTCCTCATAACAATACCCAGACAATGAGTTGTAAATAACTCATCAAAAGAGCCCCCCTCCCCTTGTGAGCAGTGGATTGGATTCAAAATCATAGTCGCATGTCCAAACAGCAGAAACCCTTCTTGGCAGAACGATGCAAATCTAAATTGGAATGAACTGGCAGGAGGTTTGACGATGAAATAAACTGACCAAAAAAGAGTCTTTCAGCTTTTTCTTAACTGGATTCCAGTGAGACTTTTTAAAGTTTCTTTATTCAAAATTTTATTATCAATCAATCCTTTGCACAAACAATCACTGCAGAAAAATTATCACCAGTCTTTAAAGTCAGCTCCAATATTCAGTAGTTATGGACTAGCTTGTGAATACGGTGAAATGTCTGACTTCTTTTTGTTGCGTGAAACGCAACATCCACATTCCTCGGGGCCATCTCTGAAGAGGTATTTCGAAATATAATAGCAGGGAAAGCAGAGGAGTTTTAATAGATAAAATAAACTATATTCGGTTAGTTTTCTTGTCCTGACATTGTTCATGGTAGCAACTGCCATGGCTAATTAGGTCCTTTCCCACTGATGGAATCAATCCATAAATCATGTCAACAGGAAAAAAAAGAAGCGGAAACTGACAATAAAATTGCTTAACTTTTCTACAATAAACAACATGAGTAAACAGAGCTAAGAAAGTAAACTTTTCCAGTCTTGTAAACTCTTGGAAGTAGTATGATGTTGTTCATTAGGAATATGATCCAAAGAACATATCTTTTGGGAAAATTAAACAGACTTCAAGATTAATGCATCATGTCTCAGTCCAGTAAGGCTATGAGACAAAAAAGTGCTAATAATAATAACACTGACTGTGCATGTGATTGTCAAGGTAATTTGAGAATTTTTTATGTTTCAAAAAAAACAAGTTGGACTGATATTTATTATCTAGTTTAGAGGAACCAAATAGTTCATCATTTACAATAGAAAAAAAGAAGAAAAAAAAAAGAAAGTGTTGATGACTATAATTTGAAAACCCAAAAGAGGACACCTACCCGGCCTCTTGGAGATACTGCAAAAATACTCAAAAATGACAAATTAGCTTCATAAACCATACATTTATTTAAAACATCCCTTTTCTGTCTGAAATGAAAATTTTCTAATATGTAAACATAA
>JBAMYA010046308.1:0-11106 GCA_037176975.1 Arrhamphus sclerolepis | reverse complement strand
CACCTTAAACAGCTGCTCTCCACCTCAGTTATTCCACCTTAAACAGCTGCTCTCCACCTCAGTTATTCCACCTTAAACAGCTGCTCTCCACCTATTCAGATTCAGAACAAACGTTCTACTTAGAACTTCACGATGGTCTTTAAACTCTGTCATGGAGCAGATGAGATGAAGTGGCGTGCCGGATGTGGCCCGTGGGCCTGCAGTTTGACTCCTACAACATTGACCGTCTCCTTTCTTCCAGCTCTGAACTATTAACTATTATTATTCCCTTCAGGTTTTGGATGAATCTTAAAAACTAGCAGGTGAAGTCTCACATGTGAATTAAGGACACACTGATCAGGAACAAGGACGGAAAGAGTGGATTAACTCACATCTGTATTTGTCCTCCAGATGAGCCTTGCAGAGAGAGATGATTCCGGTTTTCAAAGACAGAGTCCGAATCTTCCCCGTTCGTCCGCTGCCAGTGAGACGATTCAGCATGTTAGACCTCACAGGCTACAGTAGACTTTCAGAGCTGTTCAGGGCGCTTTACATACGTGTCGTAGACATTGAGCAGCCAGTTCAGACACATGTCCACGCACAGCGGCACCTGGACCAGGTGGGAGTGGCTCTGCTCCAGCCGCTGGTACAAGCTGGTCAGGAAGGCCACCAGCTGGGAGATGTCCAGGAGCTGATCGTTCTGCTTCAAACCGTGCTGCTCAAACACCTCACAGGTCGCTGGCATGCTCAGAAGGTCCACTGAACACACAGAAAACGAAGAGAAGGTTCCAGTCCAGGACTCATCTTTAACGCTCAAAAGTCAAAGAGTAAAAGCTCATGATTTGAAGTGGCAGAGACCACAAACTTCAATAAAACACCACTTCATTTGCACATTTAAAGTCGACAAGAGAAAAAGAAAAGAAGGCAGTTAAAAACGAACAATGAAAACACAAGTCACTCGCCCACAAGGTGTTCTGCAGGTCCTGACTTGCTGATATGACCTTAGTTGTAAAGCTTAACGTCCCCCCGTCCTAACCTGACCTGAAGCATGTCCGAGCTCTTACTGGTTCCTCAGGGCTCAACTTTGGACCCTTCTCTTGTGAGTCGCTTTGGATGAAAGTGTGACATATGACGGCCTGCATTTAAACAGTACTGCATAACTGTGTTACTGTGTTTAACACTGTTGTTTACGTGTGTGTTGATGTAATGTAGTGGATAATACAGGTCTTCCATTCTTAAACTTGTTTCTTTCCTGTTTTCGGTTTTACTTGGCTCTTTGCTTATGCAAGAGAGGGCGGGAACATTTTCCTCCCCGTCAGCTTAAATGAGCACTGAATTCCTTGTTTCCTGAAGGTGAGCGTGGTACGAGCTGCACACGACCCACGTGTCAAGTCCAGTTAGCGAGTGCAGCGGCGCGTTCCCACCTGAGCAGCCCATCCTGGAAAACTAGCAAATGACAGGCACTCTTGCTTTTGCTCCAGCTGGGAATGAGCTCAAATTTTCTTCCCTACTGGGTCTCGGGCGTTTGTTCGTGCGCGACAGTCAGACGGCGCTGTCGGAGACCCCTGTGGAGCAGGTACTCACAGCAGAGAGCCTTCTGCAGGCGGCGGAGCTTCATGGCTGTTCGGTACGCTGAGAACCGAACGTTGTTCAGGTCCGCTGAAGAACAACAGGAAGAAGAGAAGACAGCCGGGTTTCATATGAAATTATCTCCACAGCTACATTGTTCATGTTTCTATGAGAAGAGCTGGAGGTTAGTAACTGCATGAGCTAGCGTGTTAGCATGATGATCTTATTCAACCCCGAACCAAGCTGGGATATGATGGGAAACAAGTACTACGCTAGAAGAAAATGATGAGCTGGACGCTCGTGAGGCTTCAGGTGAGGTGTGTCTTACCCAGAGACTGGTAGAGCTCAGCCATCTTGGGATGGTCCCAGCATGTCGTCTGGGTCTGATGACTGCAATTAGACAAAAAGACCAGATAAGAGTCACTTCAGAGAGAGAAAAAACTCCACTTCATATCACAACCTGGCATATAATCCAGGGAATGAACAGGATTATGTTGATTACTGCAGTTCTGACTCAGAAAGCCCATGTTCAGAGGCTGCAGTCCTCCTGCAGCGGTCGCAGGTTTGACTCCCAGTCGCACCCGCCTGCCGTGTGCCTTGCCCATTTTCCCTCTCCACCCCGTTACTAGTGATGCAAAATCTTTAAAAAGAAGGAAAAAAGAAATCCGTTGATGAGCTCCAGCTGGTCTCCAGGAGCCCCTCCATTCGCCACGTCACCTCTGCCCAGCAGCAACTGAACTCATCCCCAACCCCAGCTCTCCTCCACATCACCCCTCCAGTCCCCTCAGACCTGCCTTCTTAGTGTTCCTGTTTAGAATTTATCGTTCTGCATCCATGAGTTTTGAGGGAGAAGCAATTAAATTAAATGTGTGGTTAAAGGTTCTGGAGCTCAGGAGAGACTAAAGGACTAAGGTAAAAAGTTATCTCCTGCAGCTGCAGCAACCAACCACTCAGGAAATGAAATCCGCAAAGTCATGCTAGTCTGACTGTAGTTTAGCTGAGTCATTCATTACATTACAGCAGACGCTTTTATCCAAAATTACTTCCAAAAGAAGTAATACTAACGTAGTAAATTACAGAGTAACTAGTTAAATCGGCCTCCAGGTGAGAGCAGCTGGGACGCGATTCAACAGCAGGTCAGGAAGTTCTGGGACAGAACGAAGCAGCTACGACAGAAGGGATTCTCTGAAGAGGGGCGTTTGCAAGAGCTTCTTGAATGTAGAGAGGGACGACTCTGCTCTGGTAGATGCTGGTAGCTGCTGGTGCAGCTGGTAGCTGCTGGTAGCTACTGGTAGCGGCTGGTAGCTTCTGGTGCAGCTGGTAGCTACTGGTAGCTGCTGCTAGCTTCTGGTGCAGCTGGTAGCTGCTGGCAACTTGTTCCATCACTGAGGAACCACGTGGAGAACAGTCTCCACTCAGATGTCCTTGTTTGAAGAGAAAAGACCAGTCCATGTTCCTAACGGGGTGTAAGCCTCTACACCTGAGCCACATCAGCAGGTGAGGAGTGTCAGTGCCTTATGTTTCGTTCTGGCAGCCACAGGAAACCAGAGTAGCTCAACCAACGCAGGTGTGACATGGACCCTTCTGGGTTGACTGGAGACCAGACCTCCTGTGTTCTGGTCTTCTTTCAGTATGTTGTCAAAGTTCAAAGAGACGCAACTGGAAAACTGCAGCAGCACATTCAGAGAAGGTAACTGGTCGTCCATCATGACACCCAGGTTCTTAGTGACCTTTGTAGGAGCCATGATGGTGGAGGAAGTGTTTCTGTTGACATCGTTGATGATGGGATGGAGGGCAGGGAGCCTCTGACAGGTTCATTTGAAGGTCACCTTCCTTCATCCAGGCAGACAGGCCAGAGACCAGCTGGAATATGTGAGCAGATAGTGGGGTCGTCCAGCGGTGATGACATAGTCGTGTATCATCTGCATAACAGTGATATGAGGAGCCGTGTGATTGGATAACCTGGCCAAGAGAGGAGGTGTATATGTAAAACAGAAGGGGGCCGTGTACCGAGCCTTGAGGCACAGCTGTGGAAAGGTGGTGAAATGAAGTTTAAAGAACACCCAGAAAGATATGATCACCAAGAAAGTTCTGAGACTGAGATGTCCATGTTTGAGAGTACAGACAGCAGTGTGGTGGTGAGCAGGTTCAAAGGCAGCAGATCCAAGGACTGAGCCACTGGTCTCGCTGCAGCAGATCCGTTTCAGTGCAGTCCCCCTCTTTGAAGCCAGACTGGTTTATGTCAGGAAGGTCTTTTTAGTGAGGAATTTCCTTGAAGACACTCTTGTAAATAGTGCTACAAACGGTGTGCACAGAGGTAATAAGTAATTACAGTAGAGCACTTCATGTGGTTTAGAGAAGTCCTGTCATTGAAGATAAGACAGGGTAGCGTAAGACCTGGAGCTGAAGTCATAAGTCCTTCAGCTCCAAATCAAGCAGGTAAGAGGGGAATTCCCGTCGAAGCGGCTTCCTTTCCTGGGTCGTCTGAAATGCCCGGGCTTGTTTCAGGTTATCCTGAACATCATTTGGACAGTTTCAACAGTGGAGGAGTTCACTTCAGCTCACAAAGAAGTTTACGTACAAATCGATTAAACATGAATGACTCAGGACTAAAAGGCATAAATAATAGTACAGGATTAAAACACCATGAACAGGTCAACACTGGAGCAGGAAGAATGTTTAATACCAAGGATAATCCTTCTGTTTGATGTCTTCTCTAATCTGTGCATCTGCAGAAATTCACACTTGGGCTGATAATCAACAGGAGAGGTGACGAGGCAGTGAACAGGGATTGTAGATGAGGTGAGCGGATTAACGTGCAGACTGGGCTAGTTACAGATGTGGGACTGCAATGACAATGGATGACACCCAGACTCTTAACCTGGGGGGGGGGGATTGGCTTTGGACGGGATTCATTTAGCTCCAATTAAAAGAAATCCTCTTTTATCTCCATTACATTTGAGGAAACTGGAGGAAAACCAGGATTGTAACTTGTTCAGTCACTGAGAGGGGGTGGTAGGATGGTGGAAATGGATATGATGTTTACAAAAATACTGCCAAGAGGAGGGACATAGATGATAAAGAGGTCCAGACAGAGCGCTGCCCATGTCACAAGCTTAGGAGTTTACATGAGAACATTACTACACGAGCAGTCTGCTCATTTAGAGACGTACAGTACGCCTCAACCTGAACTTCTCTTCAAATGTGGTTCTGATCTCTTCTCAAGCCCTCTGAAGTGTTTACATGCTATCTCCATGGGTTGATGGTCCATGGTCCACTTACAAGCCAGATGGTGCTTTATTCTCTGTAACATTCTGACGTCCTGTCTGCTGGGTGGAAACTGACACAGTTTAGCTGTGATCCAGCACCAAAGACATGTATTTGTAGCTGAGCAGAGCAGATGGTTGCTGGGACACCGCTCCACGGTAGTTCTGGTGAGACCATGCTCGCTAGCGAGAACGGTTAACAATTCACGTGGGCTGGAGGGTGTAGCGCTGCCCTTCCACAGCAGTTGTACATGCTGCTGGACTTTCACTTTAGGGCAGTGCAGTTAAAACTCAGTTTCACCCCCAGCTTCATCATCACCATGGTTACTGTTAAAGGGCCACATCATCACCATGGTTACCGTTAAAGGGCCACATCATCACCATGGTAACCATGACAGGGTCACGTCATTATCACGGTTACTGTTGAAGGGCCACATCATCACCATGGTTGCCATTAAAGGGCCAGGACATCACCATGGTTACCGTTCAAGGGCAACATCATCACCATGGTTACTGCTAAAGTAAAGTTAAATTTGCTACTTTTACAACCAAATTTTATGTCAAATTGTTGCAAAAAGTTGGTTTTATAAAACGTAATTTCAAGTTTAAAAAGTCACAATTTTGAGACATTTGTGATTGTAAAAGCAGAATATAAAAACCTTTTGGTTGCTGGAAACAAAAGTATTGATCTTTCAAAATTTATAATTTTACTGCAAAATTTGTTTCTTTTAAGATTTTGTGATTTGTGAAAAAAATGTTACTTTAGCACAAAAGTGATCATTTTATAAATTTTATAAATATAATTTTATGACAAAATTTTACTTTATGAAAAAAAAGATGTGATATCACAAAATGACAATTTTACACCCAAATGTATATTTTTATAAAAAAAGATTGTTTGAATTTCCATCTATCCATCATCCATCCATCCATTGTTCATCCATCATCCATCTATCCATCATCCATCCATCCATCTATCCATCCATCCATCATCCATCCATCATCCATCTATCCATCATCCATTCATCCATCTATCCATTGTTCATCCATCCATCCATCATCCATTGTTCATCCATCACCCATCTATCATCCATCCATCCATCTATCCATCATCCATCCATCCATCTATCCATCATCCATCCATCCATTATCCATCCATCCATCATCCATCCATCTATCATCCATCCATCCATCATCCATCACTTATCTGGTTTTGGGTCGTGGGGACAGCAGCTTGAGCAGGAAGCCCAGATCCCCCCGTCCCCCATCCACCTCCTCCAGCTCTTGCGAGTGAATATCGAGGTATTCCCAGACCAGCTGAGAGACATAATCTCTGCAGCGGGTCCTGGGTCTGCCCCGTCACCTCCTTCCATCTCTTTTTGAAATTTGTGATAGAAAAAAAAGCGAAAGCACCAAAAAAGTAGACCAGCTCACTACAAAGACCCCTGACCTTCACCAACCAACCAACAAGCCATTTCTCTTCAGGGACTAACAAAGCATCATTGAAGCAGATTATCTTCGTATCTAAAACACAGCTGAGCCTCTACTGAACACCTACACGTTAGCCTGCCTGATGGGCCACATTCTGGGCTAGCAACATTCACACCTTCAAGAAAACATACAGCACGATTGGTTGATGGATCAATAGATCGGTGTTAGAGTTTTTTTGTTCCCAACTTTAAAAATCAAATGTAAAGTACAGATGGGGAGGGATGGTTCCAAGCTAAGTCACTGAAAATGTTGTTTTATGGAGTTACTTTAGTTTAGGCACTTTAAATATGAAAACAAATGCTCTCAAGCTTAGAAAGAATCTTTTGTTTTGTTTTCAAAACAGGTAGAGGTCAGTTTCATCAAGCCTGCTAGCATGTGTTGCAGAGTTGCACCAACAGTAGAAGGAGTCTCTTAAAGAGAGCATTCCACATTCTGGAAGTTCTTCCAGTAATTATGTGCATTTTTACTCCAGTATTTACTGCTGTAGACACATGGAGGTCTACATGTGTGAGATCTGTGCCTCATACCCAAAATGTCATTGCTGAATTGACCATAAAACTGGCTGGTAAAACTGCTAAAAGTAGCCTTATCCATAAGACATGGAGTTATGAACGCCTGTCTTCCTGTCTCCAGATCTTTAATGGGACGTAGAAATCCCCCTCAGCTGAGAAAACCTGACTTGAAAACAGAAGGAATCTGTTTATCAAACTTAAAAGCATCATCAAAGTACACGCCGACATGAGAAGAGAAAGCGTCAAGAGTGTCTTCGTCCAGCAGCCAAGGAGACCAAACTCCATCACCTCTGTCTTTTTCATTTAAAGTTAGAAAGTTTAAAGACAGCCATGCTTCGATGTCCTTCAGGTGCTCGAGCAGTGCTGCACTCTTACGCTGAAGGACATGGACGTTTGTATACCGTCCATGTAGCAGAACGAAACCTTGATGCTCGTTAAAGACTGACCCCACAGGGACTAGGCCCAAAGCAGAACCCTGTGGAACAGCATCTAGAAGCAATATGTCTCCTAACCATACGAAGAAGAAGAGTTTCTACCACGACTTTATATCTGAGATAGATAATGGTATATATGGATTCCTCGCGTCTTACTGGTGGGTGCATGTTAACCACAAATGTGACGCAGAATTAAACAGACAGCAAAAAAACATCTGTCACATCAGGCTGACTGAACAGCAACAGCAAGAGCGAAAAGGGGGCTAATCCTTTTGGTTTAAAAAAAACAACATTGTTTAAAGTTTTGGAATTGCATCCTCAGAAACACAATGGCTAGCTGCAGCAGCCGCCCGCCACCCTGACGTGGCTGCAGAGTCTGGGAGACGGGCAACACCGCTGCCCTGAGCCAGAGGCCACCAACAAACACCCATAGAGTTTCACAGCTGATGAGAGACTGAAGGAAAAACAGGAAGCTGAGTCGCTCTGTGAGGCGCCCCGTCGCCTCTCCTCGTCTCCACGGCAGCTCCACTCTGATATTATCAGCTTTGGCTCACATCTTGTCATTATTAAGCACCGCTGCAGCATCCAGTCAGACCCGCTTTTTTAAAATAAATAAGAGTAAAGCAGGCACATTGGTCCTGGGGGATGGGCCGGCTCAGAACATTTTCTCACCAGTTTGATGCTTATGGAAGAACAAAATCAAGGAGCAATGCCCCTCACCCAGGCCAAGGTCACCGGGGTCTCACCCAGAGCCAGGCCTGGAGTTCTGGGTGGCTGGTTCTTCATGTATGGGGACAGGCTGGGCAAAGCCCCAACGAAATACTGGACTAATGTGGGCCCACAAGCAGCAGGAAGGGCCAAATGAAGTCGAGACTGGACCTTGTTTTCTTCTGAACTGGTCCGTGGTGAGAGGCGTCAAGCTGGACTGGGATTACTTATTTCTGCCTGGCTGGGGTGCCTGTATGTAGCGGTTCTTCCTGGTGAACCAGAGGCTTTCCTGCACCTTTGGGTCAGCAAAGGGGTTCTGACTGTTGTACTGTATGTGGTGAAACACCTCATGGGACTGCTGGGCATGTGAACACTCTCATGGGTAGCGATAGCGGTACCTGGAGGAACGTGACTGGGAGGAACGTCCTCTCTGATCTGTTGATGGACAAACACCATGTTTGAACATAAGGGTGTCCACTTAGACACCCCCGGGTCACAGTTTGATGATAGAGGTTATAGTTGCATCATCAGATCTATGGATGGAGCCAGTTGAGGTGGTTCAGGCATCAGGTTAGGATGGAGAGGTGTTTGAGGTGCAGTTTTAGATGCTCATGAGTTCTCCATGAGTATAGAAAGAAAAGCCAGGAGCTGCAGGTACTAAACACTATATATTATGTTGTAAAGAAGTGCAATTTATCTGAGTGCCCTCTTCTCTGGACTCCACATCCTCCCATCCAAAAGCAAGAATGTCTGCATGGCGCTGTTCCCGCAGTCCCATTCCTGATTAAAAAACAAGGGATGTTAAAATCCTTGAAACGGAGAACGTGCTCCAGCCCCTCAGCTCTTCTGCTCAAACGCTTTCAACAACTCTGCAGAAGCTGAGACTTCAAACGCTGCAGCAGGTTCTGTCCTTACGCAAGGACACCCGCTGCTAAACTGCAAACACGGGACGATGATAGCTAATTACTAGTTTTTCATTTTTCATAGAAAAACTGATACGATCACCCCCCCGCATCACTCAGACACAAATGGAAGCAGTTTAATGCAGCTAAATGCAGCCGCCCCAACAAACAGCAAAATCCTGAAGGAAACTCAATTAATATTCAACAACATAGAATATTTCACTTAGTGGTGTAAATACTCATCAATACACTTATCAGCACATTCAGTCATGAACACAGAAAAGTTTCAACAGTGATCAGGAATTTATCGGAGCTTCTTAACCGTTTCATTTCGTCTGGGACTTACTGACCTCAGGTCACTTTGCACTTGTCTGTCCGTTGATGTGAGCTGCTACGATTTGTAACGTAACCAAGGGAACGAGGCTCAAGTGGGGCCCGTTTAATAAACCCAGGTATCAACCCAGAACAGAAGCTGCTGAAGCTGGAAGGAGAGAGAAACCCGACCTGGACCCACATGGACTCAAAGACCACCCAGCCAGGAAGAAGACATTACTCCGAAAGAAACCGAGAGAAGACAGATTACAGTTTGTTACACGGACTTTCATTTCTGGAGACATGTCCTGTGGTCGGATGAAACTAAACCTTCAAACTTCTGAGGGTGAAGAAAGCAACAACAAAAAACAACTTCCTTTCTCTTTATTTATTATACTTTATTAATAACAGAGAGGATGCTGAACGTAGGCTGTTCTGTTGGGAACGGGTACCTGGTTCTACCACTTATTTCATTATTTTAGCAGCTCCACCCAGGCCACAAACTAAGTTTACAGAACTTCACCTACCTGCATGGTTTAGGAGTTAAAATAGCGTCTTCATTGCATGCTGTGAGGACAGACATGTTCCCAGTCTGACTGGACATTATTTTCTTTGTTAGAGTGAAATGTTAACATTCTAGCTTCCTGTCCGAACTGCTTTTGTTGTTGTTTTCTCTTTTGCACCTGCACTAGAAGTCAGCCTTAGCTACATTCCACCGCTGCTCAGTCACACCATAATATAATGGTCATTAAATATTTCAACGGCACATTCACTTCCTCTGTAATGTGATTTAATGTCTAAGACGTTCACTAAGTTTGATCGAATCAAATGGACTGGTAGGGAGCTTAAGGTGGTCAAGTCATCTGGAAATCAGCTCCTGCAGTTGTTGAGTCTTTCATGCAGTTTGAAGTGGACACTTAAAATAAGTTTAACATAGATAAAGCCTTCTGGATCCTCAGTGAAATAACCTTCAAATCCAAAGAAAAGAGGTCCAGTTGCCTTGATTATGATCTTTGATAATTACCATGACCTGGATGACTGAGAGTCTCCGTGTCAAACCATTTCATCCTGGGCCACGTCATCACCATGGTTACTATTAAAGGCCCACGTCATCAACATGGTTACCATTAAAGAGCCACATCATCACCATGATTACTGTTAAAGGACCACATCATCACCATGGTTACCATTAAAGGGCCACATCGTCACCATGGTTACCATTAAAGGGCCACATCATCACCATGGTTACCATTAAAGGGCCACATCATCTCCATGGTTAGTGTTAAAGGCCCACGTCATCACCATGGTTACCATTAAAGAGCCACATCATCACCATGATTACCGTTAAAGGGACAGTTATTCTTTACTTTCTCAACTGTTGTCAGATTTCCAGCTAGTTCTTAGACTAAGTTACAAAAATAAAATTTCACAAAAATCTGCAACTTTTATTATAAAATTGAGACTTTTGTACTGAAGGCAAATATATAAATAAATAAATTTCCATAATTTTCAGAATTTTTCATGAGAAAAACAAGAACAAATTGTGTTTTTTTTTGTAACAAAATATATACATTTCACAAAATTTTGACATAAAATGATAAAAGTCGCAAAATTAAAATTTTTTATAATTTAGACTTTTTGTCTAAATTCTACTAAAATGACATGTTTTGATAAAAAATTCTTTTCAAATGATTTTTTTTGTTGTGGAAAAAGCAACTTTTTACAACATTTTGACATAAAATTACAACAGTCGTAGAATTGCTTTCACCCGAAAGCAGCTGCTCTCCAACTCATATATTCCACCTTAAAGTGGCTGCTCTACATCTCAGTTACTCCACCTTAAATCCGCTGCTGTACATCTCAGTTATTCCACCTTAAAGCAGCTGCTCTCCACCTCAGTTATTCCACCTTAAAGCAGCTGCTCTCCACCTCA
>JBAMYA010046307.1:0-11108 GCA_037176975.1 Arrhamphus sclerolepis | reverse complement strand
CACACACACACACACACACACACACACACACACACACACACACACACACACACACACACACACACACACATACACAGGTGCAGAGTACTGTGAGATCAAATGAAGGTGGAGTACACCTTTTGTCCAACAGGTGGCAGTAGAAACCCACAAACCAGAATCACCAGATTACAGAATTTTGTAGCCAGTTGTATTCAGCCCATGCATCCATTTTCAATAACTATTTCATCCTGTTCAGGTTTATTGGATGCCTGGAGCTCATTTCAGGTGTCTAAATCTTTAAATAGTATTTTTTTTTCAATAAAGTTTTGGGGAAAGGTTTGTGGTTGATCCACACCTTGTTATTTCCAGCAGCTGCCAGTGGAATTTTAAAAATAACAACATATTTTGTGTGTGCAAGGGGACGAGGGGTGCATGCTGATTTGCACAGGGAGCATGCAAGGTCACTAATGACGATTGGATCACTAATGATGGCTTTGTGTGCACACTTTAAGGCCAGGTGTGAACTAAGCATTTGCCACTTGTCATTGGATTTCTCAGGATGCACTTTAATGCAAGGGTTAAACTGGGCCATAGAGAAAATAATCAAGAAGAACTGAGCAATGGAAACAAAACAAGAGGGTGACCAGGCCAGGTCATAAAAGTGACATAAGCGCCTCTCCTGTAGGGGGACCCCTTGAGCTAAAAACAATTGTAAAAGTTCCTTTGTGTTGCTTCAACTCGAGAACTGTTTGACATTCTGACAATCAAACACAGCTATACTGTGGGACTCTTCAGCTGAAAAAGCATACTTTATATAAGTTGAAAAGCCTCTTACTAGATTTATGGGAGTCAGAGAGCCATTGATGCCTCGTATGAAACTATCCAATATAGTATAGTTAGTATAGTCTTTATACTTAAAGACATCTGCTCTCCTCATGTACTGGTCTTTGAAACTTAAAATCTATTAACATGAGCTATCTCTCCCACATGTGCTGATTACAATCTGTGCTCGCCATTAAAAGTCAGTCTTCTAAATTAGACTACAAAAAGTCCCAACAACTAAATGGTCAAAGAGAAATATTACACAGGTGGTTTTCTCTTAATCATTCACATGTTGTTCACTCTTTGTCACCAGGGGTGATTCAATACTGAAGAGAAAAAAAAAAGATGTACTCCATGATGCACTTTTCTTTTCTTTTCTTTTCTTTATTTGTCCAGAAATTGCCAGTAACTTTCACTAATACTGCCGTTTGGGTAAAAACAAGCAGCCTCCAGATGGTTTGGCTTCATGCACAACAACGATGGTAGTTAGAGACAGAAAATTTGAGAAGTAAAATATTGTGATTTGGTTAAAGATATTTTCTGTGCTGACTGAGCCTCAGAGGTTAGGCAGACATCCACATCACTTCTGAGTTAAACATGTTTGATTTAATCATTTGTTGTTTTGTTTTTTGATGAGTTTTTTTTCCCCTGGTCTGCTGCTGGTACTTTCCATTGATTTAAGGTAATGCTTGTGTCAGAGAAAACAGAAATAACAGACATATCTTAAAATTGTAAAGGTTCACAAAATGATCTCAGTTTTAGCTAATTTCTCTGCTCTCTGTGCAGCTCTGTGATTTCATTAGTCGTCCCAAAACAAGAGCAAATTACAGCACAAATTACAAATCCAATGGTTTGGGCTTCATATTTCAGTGTGGAAATGCATTATCTGGAGCATGAGTGTGCTGTGAATGTTGCCCATTTGTTTCCCAAACCTTTACAGGTCTTGTTGGTTATGTACTGTTACACTTGTGGAACCTGTTCGACCTGAAGCCACATCAAAGAACCATAACTAAGTGTAATATCCTATTTGTCCCACATGCCCTTTTAAAAGAGCTACGTGGCAGCCAGTCTGCACTCTGTACCTAATACAAATCCAGGACACTGATCTGGTTTATGTGATGGCATGTAAATACATTCAAGGGATAACTTTCCACCCCAAGAATCTTGGACCTGTGTAAAGCCCACAAGTGAAGGCTTACACTCAGACGGAGCACTAATGTCTTCCAACTGGAAAACCGATCTCAAGCCTGACCAATGGAAATGTGGGAAATCTCAATCATTTCGGGGTCTCCTCACTCATGGCCTGGCAGGACTTTCTGGGAAGTGCGAGAAGCCGAGGCACTGAGTCACTGTAGACCTTGGGTCAGGGTGGTTTCAGACGGTTAGAAGAAAATGATGTCAGAGGAGCCAGGATGGCGTGGGTGTTCTCAGCTGGACTAGCAGGGATTCCCTCTGACAAGTCCTGAGCTTTATTTTCTTATGGCACACAGGGGGAGTGCGGTGTGTGTGTGTGAGTGTGTGTGTGTGTGTGTGTGTGCGCGCGCACGCAGGTGATGATTTGTGAAATTATATTGTCCAGATGTATTTACACATGCAGCTACAATTGCAAGAGAAGAGAGAGCCATTGTATTTGGCAACAAACCCCTTGACATGTGTACACAGGTGTGCGCAGCTTACATCATGTTGTGTGCACATCAGTTTGCTTGTGCACATGTGAGCATTTCTCGGCATGGTTGTGCTCCCCCCCTTTCTCCGTATTTTATTGTCTAATGATCGTAGGTCCAGACGGTTTCTCAGAAGTGATAGCAGCACATGCACATAGTTGCAAGCTAGTGACACATGGGAGCTGCTGAGTAACTCTGTCTTCTGCAGCCAATACTGGTGGGCTACCAGACCATAAAGGCATGCAGGATTTCTCAATCGCATTTCTGTCATTTCTGGGAACATCATAATCCCACCTATCATACCCCTACTCCTGAGGACATTATTCCACCACAGGTTCTGGTTAGTACAATGCCATTTGTAAAACACAACTGAACAACAATGTACAGGAAAAAACAAAAAAGCAAATATGCTTAAAGAAAAGATTCAACAAAGCTCAAGCTGCGTAATTAATGATCTTTGAGTGACCATGCCCTGTTAGAAAACACCAGTGTAATCAAAGTGTCTCCTTAATTCATTCACACAGCTTCTACATGTCAATAAAAAACGCCCAGGGCCAAGTGGATAGTCTTACGCCACATTGTCCATTGTCTATTCATTGTAAGTGTGCAGCTCTTCCCTTAGATGCTTTGCAGCGATGCAGCATTTACACAGCAGCTTTAATTAAGTAGAATATATAACTATGTAAAGTATATGTAAACATACAGCGGAAACATACATTTATTAATGTCTGAAGCAGACATGGTGCATCTCTTGCCCTGTGTAGGGTAGCAATAACGGTATAGTGGCTGGGGGAGGGGGGGACCCCAAATGCTACTGGTATGCTAGCGCCCTCCTTGAATTCTTTGCCAGTCCAGTTTCATTTGGCCATGCAGTGTGGTGGGCTTGTTGCTGTTGTGGGATGGACCTGGATCCAGTTCACGGGTTGGGGTCAGCTGCATGACACCAGCACCAACTGTGAGTGCGCCTGGAGTTTGTGATGAGCAAGTGTTGGAGGTAAAATATCACTGGGTGGCTGTAGCTCTGGTGTGGATATGGGGGGTCACGTAAACCATTACAACACAAACCTCCACACATTCATTAACATACACCACATGCACCAGCATACCACACACCAGATCCATCACATTCGTTTGCTGCTCCGCTCTCAGTTATTTTAGTCCTCTCTGACAGAATCAGGGTTTTTGAAATCAATAAAATATGTCAGATCAGAATGTCAAAGGGAGGAAGGACATGCTCGCTTTCACTCACACATCTGCTGCAGCAAAATCCAGCTCCAGTAAGTTAACTGTGTCCTGCTTTATGGCACTATGTCACACATCAACAACGATGAAGGTAGCTCACAGAGCTACAGCAGACATCATAGCAGAGGTCATTTACACACTTGAGACTGATGATGGAAGGGAAAACACAGAGAGTGACTGAGAGAGAGACCAAAAAAAGTGTGAATGTTCCATAGTGTCGTAAAAGTGACTTATGCCTTTAGGAGAACCTGCTGAGCTGAAAATTTGTGCCACTTTAAGAAGAAATCAGAACAAACTTGCAAATTTCAGCCTCTAAATCAAGTTGTCTGAGCTCTCAGGTGACTGTCAGTTGAGTCAGAAGACATCAGTCATTATGTGGCTGCTAGATGGCTTGTACACTGATTAAAAGAAAAAAAAAATTCGTTATGTACAATAATCATATAACTGCTTCACTTCAGGGGTGTCCTTTGGTGAAATGGTTAAAATTTTGGTTATCAGACACATTAGTCAGTGCTGTTTTTTGTTTTTTTTTTCATTGGAAAAGGAATTGGGATTTGTGAATCACTGCACTTTGAGTCACTGCGAGAAAATGTGACAATGTTTTAAGAGAAGAAAAAAAGACAATTTGTACTGTGGGTAGCAAATATGACTGTAACACTGGCAGCCACATAAGCCGTAAAGTCACCAGCAGGGACAGCAGACAGTTTTTCTACTTGGGTGTGTTTCCTGGAGAGGGACCCTGCATTACATGATTATACTATTTGGTTTCAGCGCAAAGGGTCCAAACTGCAGCATCAGGGTGTTCCTCTTGATTGGGACCGCTGTCTGAGGCCAGGAACATCACAGTACTCATGTGAAAAACATACAAGCAGATCAAGTTTCCAGAAACTGAAATGACTGCAGAAGGATCCACATGAGGCAAAATGCTCTTTCCCAGAGTATCAGCACTTTAACAAGTCTGCTTTAATGTCAAGAGAATTTTGAGGGCTTACAATCAACTGAGCTGGAAGGAAAAAAAGTTTTTCTCCTCTTGATTTCATGCGCTTATATGAACAATTTTGTTTGTGCAATTCAGCCGCCTGTGAGTCACCCTGACCTGATGAGTTTTTCATCCGGACAAGCTCTAATTTGGCCTTCGTCATGCGAGTTCAACACATGCTTTCAAATGTCCGCACAGGCTGCTGTGAGACCTTAAAAAGCAGAGCACAGCCTGATATAAACCTGACATGTACCTGCACCATCACATGCAGGACGTGAAGGTCAAGCCTCGGCCTCAATGGAGACATCCAGCACTTGAAAGTTACACTATGTGGCTCATTTCTCATGCGAAATATTTTTGGCCTCCGTTGTATCAAAGCCAGATGGGGGTGAATCAAAGGAGATGGCTGACTAATATCACAGTGTGAATCACCACGTCTTCGAGAAAGGTCGTGTCTGCACATGTTTAACAAAGTACCTTACCAAAAGCAATAAAGATTATTTATAAGAGAGTGAGTCCTTTCTTTGGCAATTTATATGATAAATGGTGTTGCAAAATCATATTCAAGCTGAATAGCAAAAAAAAAAAAAAATAGTTGTCTGAGCTCTTTATATCACAATTCTGAATTAATGTACAGTAGCAAGAAAAGTATGTGCACCTTTGGAATTCATTGTTTTTTCTAAACAGATTCACCATAAAAAGTGATCAGATCTCCATCTAAACAATAAAAACAGACAAACAAACACAATGAAGTAAGCAGATAATCCAACAAGTATAATTTCCTGCATCTTTCTTGTTTTTATTAGATAGTAAAAATAAAGAGTGCTGGATGATAAAGTGAGGGAAGCCATCAACTAATTACTTCAATGAAAGCTAACAGTATCAGTAGTTTGTACACCTAGAGTCAGTTATTGAAATAAGTTTGAAATGAGGTGTGATTTTGAGCTACTTTTTTCGATAGATTTTCCGTTTGCTGTTCAGAAAAAGCATCTTCTGATGTAAACAATTCATTGCAAAAGGAGATCAAGAGTTATTATCTGCACAAAGATGAAAATGGCTTTGAAAATGTTATGTGAACTAATGAAATAAGTTGTTGGAGAGGCAAAGGCTGACTGGGGGCTCATATTACTCACCTCTCAGTGAACCCTGCTGCCTTGCTTAGCAGACCGGAGGAAGCCTCCACCTGCTGAAGCTGACTCAGCACGTACACCGACCACCACAGACGTCAGCGAGGACAACGAAGACGAGGCCAGAACTGCTGCATGTGCCACACTTAAAGCGTTATGCTTTATTAAGCACCAACTGAATAAAACACATTAAACAGGCCATTTTCAGCACTTGTTGCTGGGAATAGAGAAAGACGAGGGAAGTCTTCAGATTGTGGAGCGATGTAATGCTCTGTGAAAGCACACCCAAGAACCAATGTTGCACCTTTGTGGGATCACGGATGCACAGTTGAACAATCAAGTGTTGCTTTGTACCATGATCTCAGCGTGAAAGGGCTCACATTCTTTTTCATAGCACTGTATTTTCTTCTTTTTTAATCACTTTGAATAACTCGAGCATTTAATAACCTATTTTAAGCAGAACAAAACAAATTTGTTACCATAAGAACATTTCACTTGACTTATGATGTAAAATGATATTGTTCTTAGGAACTTTTATTTAACTCTCAGACCCATCGGGGCCCAAAGAAACCTCTGTAAAATCGTGCCGGGATGTTGACGTCATATATCAGTAATAAGTGGAAGCTAGCTCACAGGGCTACTTCAGTTTTGTACAGCGAAAACCTGGAAGCAAGGAGGAGAAAATAAGAGAGAGCAAGAGCAAGAGTATATCTTGGATATATACTTCCACTTGGTGGCATGAGCTTGTTGTTGTTGGACATTCTATAGATTATTGTACGTAGTTGGCAAGACCGCTGCAGGAATCCAAGGATGTATCACTGACTGTCATCGCTCCTCTTTTAGTTTTATTGAATCACAAACTGAAATATTACTTTCATTTCAGTTTGCTTCTTTTTCAACTGTTATTTTTGGAAACTATCAATCAGTTTTATGTGATTTTTGTATGTTAGAATAATAATTCTTCTCATGATTCAGAGACAAAGACTTTCCTGTCTGAGGTGTTCAGCCTTTGGTCAAACAAAGAGAGGATAATGTGTTCGAGCAAGTTTTAATTATGTTTCCAGGAAGCACAGACAGTTAGTCCTATGTTTCACAGTCAAAATATGGAAAATGCTCTTGTTCGCAAGACCCAACTGATAATAAATATTTAGGAATATAAAGTAGGCTTTTATTCTGGTTGGATGCACTGGGCAAACCTTGAGATGTTTATTCATTACTAATATTTCTGTAGGACCGGAAAAAAGTCACTGCAATGAGAAAACAAAATTGGGGCATTGCAGTGCTGCGTACGCAGATGATAAAACTGCATAGTTTATTCAACATTCGTGAATCTGAGGGTATAGTTCATTTTTCAACTTTGTTAACTTATTTTCAAACTGGGATGATGCAGATATGTTGTTGTGAGATTCTGAAAGCACTCTTAAAAACTAAAATTTTAAAACCATAAATCTTAAAAACTAAATTTCTTCTTTCAAGTGTAAATGTTCCATTAAAAAAAAAAAAAAGTGTACGCTGTGAAGGAGACAAAGCAGGACAGCAACATCCCTGATCTCCAGAAAGTAATTCTGGGAAGGAGGCTACGAAGCGGGAAGGGCCATCCCAGAAGACCAACTCTGGGGACTGATGACCTGAAGCTGACCCAAGACTGCTCCATAAGAGTCTGCACCAACCTCTGAGTATGTGGGGAGGGAGGGTTCGAGGGGAGATGGTGGTCTTTAAACTGTACTTACCACGATGTGATTTAAATAAATGGAGTGATAAAATACATTATTAATCTATTTTCTAAATAATGTTACAATCAACAGTAATTCTTAACATTACAAACACTAACAATAGTATAGTTATAAATAATACATTACAAATGAGTCATAATAAATACAAAACATGTGCAATACTCAAAACACTTTGCAGTAAAAATAGAACTTAAACTTTACATCAACTTTCACACCCTAAAACCATCATGTTGACCTGTGGGGTCAGAAATGTCCCAAACTTCAGCTCTGAATGACTCCAAGATGAGCTATAAACTGTCTGTGCTGAATGACAGTACCGCTGGCTCCAGTCCAGACGTCCGGTCATCGTCCAGATATCGTTCTGAGTTGCTCCAAGCAAGTTGCAAGATCCCTTCATCCAAGATGTAATACTAATACTAATACTAATACTATACTATGGTCTGGTGACAACTCCCATCCAGTTGGTAGAGCTGCACCACTGAGGGGAAAATACACAAATGCAGAGGCTGATGCATGAAAAAACAAAACACCAAGAAAGATCCACAGGTGCAATCATTTCATTAATCACTTAATTAACCATGACCTTTAAGAAGTGTTTACACTTTGAGAAAGAAACTAAAATATTATGTTGTACTGTCAACTGAACAGGTATATTAGCCAACAGCAAACAACGTAAACGAGAAAAACCCAACAATGTAGTTCTCAACTGTTACTGTACAGATTTTGAGCTTAGCAGGGTTCATCGTCCCACTAACAGGTGGTAATAAACGTAATAAATGTCAACTAGTACTATCATTAACAGCAGCGATTCTGCAGAATCTATAAAATCACGTAACACTACATGTTACAACCTATCTCCATAACTTGCAGTGCAAAGTAGCTAAAATGATGACAGCAATGGCTAGCTGTCAATCAAATGATGTCTGGCAATTTGACTGGTTAGCTTTACTGCTTCAGGTAGTTTTATCTGTTGCCATACAATAAATGAGTAAATGAATAATACATTTGTCACAGAAGTCAAATCTATCTACAGAGTAAAAAAAAAACTTTTTTTTTCAACCAGGGTGCAAATAATAATTGTGCTGTAAAGTTGTACATTTTAACATGGGAGTCGATGGGGATTTAACACCTAGTGGTCAGCAGAGGAGCTGCAAGAACGCCTACTAACTGCTTGGGCTGCAAACCAGAAAGAAGGAAACCTAAGGAAACTAAGGAAAGCCAAGGTGTCATTGTCTTCACCCTGATAGGGGCTGCTAAAAAGCTCTAAACAGAAATGTTGCTTCATGTTTAAGAGACAAAAATACAACAGCATACACAAGGTTTTTAATTGCCATAATGATGATAATAATAATAATATTCTTATTATTCTTATCATCATTATTATCATCATTATTATTATTATTATTATTATCACTATTATCACACTTACTATTACTATTATTTTTATTTATTTATTTTTGTATACTACTATTTATCCCTGTGGGGAAATTCATTCTCTGCATTTGACCCATCTGGGCTGCTGGACCCAGAGCAGTGGGCCACGGTGCGGCACCGGTGGAGCAGGTGGGGGTTTCAGGTGCCTTGCTCAGGGGCACCTCATCCATAGATATTATTACTATCATTATTATTATTATTATTATTGTTTTGTTTTTTTTCCCCATCCATCTTTAGAAAAGTGAATTGTGACAATTTTGCACATAATAAACATATTAATGTGCATTGGTCAGATCAGAAGTGCTGTTTAAGGTTTAAGATTTCTGTGTCACAGATTTTAATCTTGACAGGTTATGCCCAGTGTCATTCAAAATGTGCTGATGGTTGCATGTTGTGGCTATAAATAAAGCAGATAAACAGTAATGCAGGCGTTCCAGGAATAATAAGCTGAAAGATGAAAAATTACTCATGCAGCCGTATGGGGGAACTAATATAAGTCACACGTTTCCATTCTTTTGTTACCAAGAATTACTCCTTTTGTATCACCCAATGTAATTTCATTCAATTTTAGGATTAAAAATAAATATTTGTCCACCTTTAAGGCAAAGTATTACAGCAAAACAGGGGTACATTAAAACAGAAATAAAGAGCAGACAGTTAATTAGGCATAAGAAGGAAAATTATAACAAATCACTTTTTCTGATACTTTAATTTTACAACTGTGTTTAATGCCATCGTATAACACCCTCAACTTATTATCTTAAGGTTCAAGGGGTGGATAAACTAATTTAGTGGAACACTACATTACGTTAAGCTGTATATCAAAGTGCCCAATAAAAACTGTAAAGGATCCAACCCATATGCTGACCTTGTGACCCGTAACCCCTCAAGTCAAGCTAGTAAAAAGAAAATAAATCCCTCCCAACTGGACAGTTGCCATGGTTTCCAAGCAACATACACAAACAACAGGAAACAGAAGAGGGTATCCCATCGGAGGGACCATGAAAAAGGAAAGGCATTGACCAGAGGCAGGAAACAGAGAGAAAAAAGCAGAAGGCAGGGTTGGTAGTTCAGATGAATCCTCCTTTCATAGATGCATAGCGGTGGGTTATTTTTCTTCGCTCCGCGGTATGAACTTTGATGTGTGACCTGCTGCCATACTGTTCGCCAGGACCAAGCTATTTTTATAGGCTTTTATGACATGTCAATACCAACAGCAAGGACAGGTCAGGCAGTGACAGCAACTGACTGGATACACACACCAATCTTTTAAAGGGACTGTGACAGAATACAATGAGCTTTCTCAACTGCTGACCTGTTTAGGAGATACCAGGAGGCAACATCCAGCTTTTGAAGCTGATGTCAGTCTGGAAGTAGAGAAATTTGCACTTCATGACAACTTATATTTATTTTATGTACCACTTGAGGTAAAATAGTTGTATGTATGACTTTGCAGTCTAGGATGTCAACGCTGAAACTGTTATATAGATATCAGCTAGGTAAGGACCCAAATGGAGGAGACGAGGGACTCAGGAGTGATCCATGATTTTTAATAATAATAATGACAATAAAAAATACACTGCCAAGGCAGGGACACCTAAAACTTAAAGAAAAATAAATAAACCACCAGAATAAAGTAAAAAGCAAAAGGGGAAAAAGAAAAACCTGAACCAGGACTAGAATCAGGGGCGGAGCTAGGAGAGGTCAAGATTAGAGGTTAAGCCCACAGGCAAGGATCATGAAAATTTCAAGTATTTACATATATATACATATATATATATATATATATATATATATGTATATGTATATATATATAAACATAAATGGTATTTTAAACTATAAAATCTGATCAGATTGTTGAGGACTGGTTCTTCGACCCGTCATAAGTGACTCCTATGCTCACTGGTGCTTGGGTCTGTGTGGCGATATTGTGGGGTGGATCATGTGCTCAATTCAATTCAATTCAGTTTATTTATATAGTGTCTATTTACAACAAGTCATCTCTAGGCGCTTAAGAAACCCAGAGCTTGACCCCCGAGCACATGGCAACCCCATCAGTGGCAAGAAAAAAACTCCCTCATGGGAAGAAACCTTGAGCAGAACCTGGATCTTAGGGGGACCCTCCTGC
>JBAMYA010046306.1:0-11108 GCA_037176975.1 Arrhamphus sclerolepis | reverse complement strand
AGCTCCTGTCTGTCCAGTTTCGATGAGTTTTGGGATGTTTTCGTCTCCATCAGTGCTGCTCAGTGAATCCAACGAGGTTCTGTTTACCAGAAGCAGGTCTCTGATTAATCTGCAGAGCGATCGTCACGGCCGTATCACCACTTTTGAGGTAAAACTTTGTTACACTGAAAAGGAGCTAGTGCCAAATTACGGCGATAATCACAGGACTTGTGTGGGGGTTATCAGACCTTCAGAGTGAAGCCAAATATGAAACAACCGTTTTTTTGTTGTTGTTTTTTTGAGGAAAGATTGTGTGATCCCCAGACTGTGGAGCAAAAATCAAAACAAGAGAAGCTCACGATTTTGCAAAATGAGTCCACGATTTAGGACAAGTGTACGATCTAATAAAATGAGGTCAAGTTTTACTTAAAACGAGTTCATGATTTAGTAAAATGAATGGCACTGCTTGCAGCAACAAGTGCTAATACATCTTAAAAAAAACAAAAAACAAGATGGTGCCATTGACTCAACGTCGTCATTTTTCATTTCATATATTCAAACTTCATTCTATATATTCAATCTTTTATATACATATATCTATATATATATATATATATATATATATATATTTATATGTGTGTGTGTGTGTGTGCCTAATATATGCCTTTCTGGAAGTCACTCATTTTGCAGATGGAGGTAAGGAGGACGCCACGTCTCAGCCAGCCATGTCGGATGTTTACAAACTTACATGCATCTGCACCTGTAAAACATTCAGGTGTTGCACCTCCTGTAAAATGTCTCATATCTTCTATAAAGCCGGCACATGCAATACTCTCGAGGGTGAAGATGTGTGACTGTGTTTGTGAGCTCACAGCTGGCTCTGTGTAATTATGTGCAGCATTAGCATGCCATTATGCATCATAATGAGATATTATAAGTTTGTAGCAGAGAAGAAATTGCATTAAAAAGAAACGTAATTAAGAAATGTAAAAACTTAGACCAATACAGCAGCAACAGTATTCTAAGAGATTGTCATGTGTGTTGAGTAAGTACTTTGAGTACAATTGCACAACTGGATTTGAGTTCAATCATTTGCTAGGTCGATTCATGGGCTGGAGACATGCATAAATAAATAAATATAGAGCTTTTTGCCGTCAACCTTTTAGCTGTAATGTGCTTTCACAGTTAAAGCTCAAAAAGTATGGAGCCATTTCACAGTTCTGTTTAATGATTGCACAGTACAAACCTGTAAGACCATGTTGACGTTATAAAGTCAAAAAGAGTCAATAGAGCATCTGTCAGCAGCAATGAACACTTTCCAAGATGTGATGGTCTCATAAATGTTCCCTGTAAAAAAAGATTTTCACTTAATGAAATATACCGATTTTGGAAGTATCATTTTTACAATGATGTATTATGTTCAGCTGGGGGAGGGGTTAAATTCCTAAATAAAAGTTTGCAAAGTCAGAATTCCTGAGTTTATTAACTCGAATTTATGAAGTCAGAGTTTCTGAGTTTATAAACTTGCAAATTTATAAGAAAACCCCAGCAGAGTCAGCATGAATCTACAGCATAATATGAATATGGCTGCACTCCATGACCTGATTAAATTATACTTTGCATTTGGGACTCAGCAACAAGGAAATGCTATTGATTTTGGCCCAAAATCACTATATTATCATGAGACACCGTCATGAATGATGCAACCAAACAAGGCCTGGTCCTGTGATCCTGTCGTAGCTGCTGAACTGGATGCAAAATGATAGGATTTACTTCCTTTACCTCAAAAGACAAGGATTTTCATCGACTCTACTCTGAGTCCTTCCTGACTGGCAGAACTCCTCTCCCTATCACTAAGGGAGAGTCCAGCCATCCTACACGAGAAACTAATTTCAGCTATTTGTATCCTTGATCTCATTGTTTAGGTCACTTACAGTTTGTGAGAATAGGTGAGAGTTGGAAAGCTGGCAAATAAAGAGTCTGTCTTTTGCCTCAGTTCTCTCTTCACCTCAACAGACCGGTGCAGAGTCTGCATTACTGCAGAGGCAGTCGATATTTCTTCCCTCACTCAGGAACAAGACCTTGACAAGCTTAAACTCCTTTGCTTAGGACAAAAAAAAAAAGAAAATGTCCAATATTCCAATTTCTGAAATGAATAAAAGCCTTTGAGGTACATATCTTTATTTAGTCAAATATCATATTATGACAGGTTGTTTATGTTCATATGTGGATCATGTCCTGTGACCCATCAGAAGTGTGCAGTGGGGTATTTATTTGCAGAGACACACTCCTCTGCTTGTATCTCTGTTATTTTTGTTATTTTGCCATGTTCACGATGTCCTTGGGCTTCAACAATTGTGCAAAGGATGTGTGGGCACAAGCCAGTGACAGCAAGCTGGTGTGCAGGGACAGCGAGGAGGTGTGGATGTGTGCATTTTTACTTTTGACAGCTGTGATACATTTGTAAAATGATGTTTTAGCCCTCTGATTTACTCCTTGTTCTGCAACCAACTGCAGGTCTCTCTTCGGCGTTCTGAACACTGCTAATAATCGCGAGTGCAGAGCAGGAGAGGGCCAAGTTTAAATGCAGATGCAAACAGTGGCTGCTTATTATACCTTAAAAGGGTTCTTTCATCTGTTGGCCAGTCTGGTGGATTATGCTTTGATAAAGTACCTGCAGGACTTAGAGCTGGCACAAAAATAGCCATTTAACAGGACGTGCTCAGTCCTGATTTCAGGCTGCTCTCAGCAGGAATAAGCAGCATCTCTATTCCCGGTCAGGTGCTGTGAAGTCTGTGTCTCCGTTTTCACCAGCTTCAAAGGGCCTGCACTGAGCTCTATGAGTCTACAAAAATGAGATTTCAAATTTGTATAAGAATTCAAATAAAGGTATGCATTTACTCTAAATAATACATCCATCTGAAGTGTATCCACACTTCTGGTCAGTGAAATATTGGCACACTCTGTATGCCCTTAGGCTGCATCCACAAAGTTATCAGCACATGTGAAGAAATAATTTGTGTGTATTTCAACAGACAAACTGACTACAAAAGTGTGCAAAAAAAGAAAAAGAAGAAAACATTCCATGCAAGATGGAATACATTAAATCAAAATTTTATGTGATACATCAGTGCAGTATTAACAAGTAGAGATTTGCTCTTTACAAGCTGCATTTTATCATTGAGAAACTGCAAAGTATCATGAAGAGGAACTCCACATAGCTGGGTAATTACATGTGTGTTATACATTTTCAGCCCAAAGCAGTCCTCTGTTTGCTGTCACCAAGTAAATCACTGGAATTTTAAACACATGTCAAGCACAAGCAGTCGTACTTCATTAGCGGTATCCATTAGGATGCCTCAAAACATGCAAATAGCCTGTGTGAGCTTTCCCACTGAAGAATGGGATTTTATTTTTTGTAGAATTCAGTGTAAAACCTTCTTGAAATCCATGTCTCTGACCAAATGGCTCATGCTAATAGCTCATTATGTATACTGAGCTTGCAGGCGCATTTTCATCTTGGGAAAATGACCATTTTCCACTCATTATGTTTGTATTTTTTACAGTTTTAGGCAGGAAAAAAAAAGCTTTAATGCTGGTCTCCTTGTAAACTCTCAGTGATTTAGGGTCATTTTCTTTCCCTCACCTGTGGGTCTATCTTCTAAAATACTCAAAAATGTCTGCCAATAGATTTACGTGTACTGAAGTGTTAATACAGTAACTGCATCAGCCTCTAGAACTAAAGGAAAGTTTCCACCTATTGTGAGGTTTTAGTGTTGTTCTCAAGGGAGCACCTGGAAATGCTGTGTTGTCGATGGCAATTGCTATGGAGCCTGCAATTTGCTGTTTGCATCCACAAGTCGGCATTCGGCTTTCAGTCAAAATTCTCGGTTGTCTTCTTAAACAAGTGAATGTGCATCAGAGATGAAAACCAAGAGCCTGACCAGCTCTGGGTTGATCTGGAAGGGTGAAATACCAAAGCTCAACTAAGAAGCTTCATCCTGGACCCATCTAGGTTTGATAAACCAGACTACTAGTGTCCCTAGTAGCTGAAATGAGAATGGATGCACAGATTAAATGTTAAGTTATCTATCATCATAGGTCAACATAAGTTAAGCTAAGACAGTAATGGAACGTCATCCGGAACAAAACAAGTGCTGCTGGGTCTCAACACAACAGGAGGCCCCATAGAGCTCTTCTTTCGGCTACATGACTACATGAAACAACTGCTGCAGTTAGCACAGCTAAACCAAGTCCAGACCCACTGCAGCCAGTCACAGTGGTCTTTTAGAACAATCAGCACAACACACAAGCACAAGACAACATATTCTCTGTAAGATATGATCGTTATCGGTTAGATTTTATTTTTTTTCACAGCTCAGAAGTCAATGTAATGCTAAGTGCTAAGTAGCTTAAATAATGACAGCAACAGTCAGCTGTCATAATCAATGGGCAAGGCAATTGCTTGCTGTCGGACTACACTGAGTGATGTCCAGCCATTTGATTAGGCAGCTTCATATAATTAATATGTAATGTAGTAAATAAAAAAATCACTCCTGTTGAGTTTTCATGGATATCAAATCTAACCAAAAGCGTCCTTTGCATCAGGCTGTAAATATGTTTTATTCTACTCCAAAGTTGGCCATTTTAACATGAAAGCCAGTCGGATTTGCTCTGTTTTGGAGTCACCACCTAATGGTCAGTGAAAGAACTGCAACAAACTCGACTTCCCGTCAGCTTCAACCCAGAAATGTGATGATTGATGCTTGGTTCCAACCACCTGCCAGGGTTACTTGTGCCCACATTTTAGTTACCTGGGGTTGGATGGGAGCAGCATTTGTCCATATGACAACACTCAAAGCCCCGAAATAAATCTGTAGGTGACACCAGAGAGAGTTTATCCAGTTCTTTTTATACAGTGTATGAATGCAACTCACTCTTATATTATAATGCTATACCCTGTCTACTTTCTTCTCTCCATATGTATAAAAGGTTCGTCCTATTTCTTCAAGGGGAAGGAGTACTGGCAAGTACCAGGCAGCGACATGGAGGTGGAGGCAGGATACCCCCGCCTCATTGCAAAAGACTGGCTTTTCTGCACTGAGATGCAGTCAGACTCTCCAGAGACAGAGGCTAAAAGCACAGAGACGAGAGTCAACGTGCACCCTGACCACGCAGAGAATGGATATGAGGTGTGCTCCTGCACCTCTGATACTGCTTCGCCTTTGGGAGTGCGCCCCTCTCCATCACCTATCTGGCTTCTGCCACCTCTGTGGACGCTCTCACTGGCTCTCCACTCTGAACTGCTATGATGCTAAAGCATAAGACCAAGTTCATATGCTGGGTTTCTAAAGGAGAGAAAGACTATTCAGTGGAGGGCCAGTGGACTCTCAGTAAAAGAAAAAAAATTGAATAATTTGTTCATATTAATATTGATTTTCATTTTTTGTTGTTGTTGTTATTTATTTCACATGCCATTTGATGGCCATTTCAAGCGCCTTGCAATATGGGCAGTACCCCAGTCATTGATACGCATTGATCCCCTGACAGTGGCAGTATTAGTGCTGTGCTTTACAAACTGAGTTGCACACAACTACTAAGTTATATATGTTACTTTTTGAATAGCAAGCTGCCTCATCTTTGCTTGGACGGCTTGCTGAATGGGGCTATTCAGACATACATTAATTCCAGAAGTATTTGGCATTGGCATAATTTTGAGTGTTGTAGCTTTTGATCAAAACATATAAATATTGGCTTTAAGGGCACTCTCATCTTTAATTTGAGGCAGGAGAGAGATTTTCTGGATAACAGAATAACAATGTTTTAATATGTACAATCTTCTTTTTAAGAAGGTGAACAAATTAGTATAATCATTAATAAAATGTTTTATTTATTTTTATCTTTTTTTTGTCAATAATCCTCTGTAGCTGACAGCTGCTTCAGGTCTGGAAGTCACGGCCTTAACCAAAGACTGGGTGTTTGTGATGCTTTGTCAGACTTCAGCTACAACTCCCTCATTTAGGTTGAGAACAAGTGATCGACTCTGTCTTTATCGAATATTCTACTTATTTACATGAAAAAACTGATTGATATTTTGAAGGGATTTTGTTTACCACAAAAAGTTTGTAATCCTGTGACCATCACTTAGGCTACAGTTCTTCTGCCCAGCATCCAGTTCATTTCTTTTATGTAGCAGAGCTCACCTTTGTATTATTTTCCCCTACAAAATCTACTAAACTGTTGATATTACAACAATTATTGTTCCTGCTCTGATGGATTTAGTTGTTTTTTTGTTGACTATCTATGGATCATCCTTTTACACTGACTAGATTCTGATACAACAGCCCACGTCGTTCATTAAAAGGGTTTTTGAAACAGCCTCTTAAAAGGATTCTACTTAAAGAGCTGTAATTCCTTAATCTTTCTATCAAGTCAAAGGTGAATCTTCTCAGTTTAATAATGGATCAGCCTTTATACCCCAGTATTGAAAGCAGCGTGAGTGAAAGTATCGATGTCCAAATATTTCCAGATCTGCATGTTCACCTGAAATCCAACAGTGTTCAAACAGAGCCAGTAATGTTTTTGTTTTCAAGTACACGTTTACAGTAATAATGAATGCTGTTCTTGGATATAAGGATTTAAAAAAAAAAAAGACATGCAAAACCTTAAAGTCAAACTAACAGCAGACATTTTTTAGAAATATGCCCTCTTGCTGAGAGTTGGATGAGAAAACTGTTCGGTAAAAAGGCATTTCCATGACATTATATTCTTTGTTTATTTCAAACACAGCTTGCTTACTTTTTTTTTTAAAAAAAGTATTAATGGAACATTTACATTTTTCTCATCTTGCTTTTGGGTGATGAGAGCATATTTCACAAAGAGACAAAAAAAGTTACTCCAAATAGAGACTGGCAAGCAAATCTCCCTGCCACGCTGCAAACTGCCTCCCACTATCCCCCCCACCAGATCAGCTTTAGGACGACCACCCAGAACATCCCAGTCACGACCAACCATGTGGGTGCAAGTCCACCGATCTTTGGGGAAAAGAGGGTTTTTAGCGAGCCACATGTAGACTCATCAACCAGGGTGAAGAATGACATCCTGGGTTATTAAGACAGTGGGCACCTATCTCTGCAGACAGCTGAAAGCACTCCAGGATGTCGTGTAGATAGACCGTTTACAGATGAGTGGCACCATGGGATCTTGTCAAGAAGACACTTGAATGGCGTGATGGATGTTAACAGATACGTGAATGACATTTAAGCTTGTAAATCAAAAGACAGGTGAACATCACCTGGAAAATGTCAACAGAAATGTCACATGGATGTGGGATGTTAGACAAATGAATGTTAGACAGGAATTTAAAAACCTCCCATTGTTGTTTAGTGCCATCATCCTTGCCTGACTCCTTCACCTGTGTGGGAGCGTGTTACTTTTTTGTATCATGTACGTATTATTTCACACTGAGAGCGGACTTCTTTGTTTTCTCACTCAGATTTTGTACTTTTGTCCCTCAAAACTCTGCCCTCTGTCTTTCACAAAGTCCCTGCTTTGATACACATCTCAAAACTGTGTTTGCAGTCGCAGATACACTTGCTGCTTGTGCACCTGTGTACGCCTGTTGAAGCCAACTCACCAACAACGAGGCGGTGCACTTTAAGAGGATTGTCTCACAGCAATCCAAGCAAAAAAAAAAAGTGAAAAGTTTAAGAACAGGCTTTTTTAATGAATAAAAGAAGCCTTAACTGCAGGAAATTTGTTCCCACAATATTGAGTCTGGAGTCGAGAAGCACAGCTGCAAGGTGGAGCAGAGCAGATCTGCATGCACGCAGCGACTTTTTGAGTGTAACAGCAGAAATAATGAAGGACAGTGTGAAAGCAAGAAAGCCCACATTCTATATAAATCTCATGTATCTTTCTCATCTGAAGCATTCCCTGCTTTTACCACAGATGCAGTTGGTTTCTTGTATTTTCTTTTTTTTTGTAATAAATGTGAGTATAATGTTATTGCTCTGACATAAAGACAGCTCATGGACCATTTCCTACATCAGTTATAGCTCCTGTGGTGGCGTTCATCACAGCCCTCACAAGGCAGCCACCAAGTTTATTATTGTTGCTGATATATTGACCTACAGTTTAAATATAGACAGATTTATTTGAGTTGAGATGTTCCATGGTTACTGCAGACCAAGTGGACCGTGTATATTTCGAGCTGTTTTCTAATGTAAAATATTTTTGTAGAAAGACAAATAAACATTCTGAATGACTTTGCTGGTTGGACTGAGGACGATTACTTTGAGCACCGTGTCTTTTGGCTGAGTGGTTTGACTGCGTCCTTGTTTATTGCCATTTGAAAAGAAGCTCAGGCTTGATGAAGATGAAGGTGCAGCGACAGCTTGCAGACACCGGCTGGGAACTGCTGTCCATCTTTGGTGTTGTCAAGTATTCAGTGATCATCCTATTAATCAACAATGCAAACCATATCATGTCAATCAAACCATGCAGTGACCCCGAGTTAGTTTTGTTGGCAGATGACAGACAATTATATCACTGGTCCTGGTTCCTTTTGTGAGAACTCCCTGAATCCTTTGTGTTTTACATTTAATTTCATTGTGTTGGAAACACCACAGTCAGCGTAGATAGGTGGCCACCTTAAGAACTCCATTAATGATAATAAACTTCAACCTCACTCCAAGAGTAAATAAACTCAGGTTTACAGTATTTGTCTTTCTGTCTATCTTAAGGTGAGACTAAGATAATCCTTTACAGGTAATTGTCAATAAACCCATTGATATTCCCTTTGCACAGCCCTTCCGTTATGCCCTGTAGGCTGGGGTGTGTTACCTCTAGAAATCCCCCCTCCCCTCGACATGCTTGAGTGATGTTAATTAACTGGTGGTGTGGCTGAGTGGCCACCAGGAGAACAGCCGCTCCTGGAAGCAGATACAGCAGCAGGTCCCTCACACGTTCATCCAGATGACCCTCTTTCAGCTTGAACCTTCCTAATAGAACTGCTTTCATATTCTATAGATATTTCATTAGGTGACTAATAAGCACAAGGTCAAGTATTTGATAATAGAATGATTTAAAGTAAGCAGCATTTAAAATAAAACATCTTATTTTCATCAGTTCTACCAAAGTTATTGTGTCTGATCAATCCATCACAGTCTGATCTGGTCTTTTTTGGAGGCAGAGTGAAATATTTTCACTTCCTCATAACTTTTTTTCTCCTGAGGCTTTATGATTGCATCATGTTTCAGGAATAAATGACCATGATTTTATCTCAAATAACCCAGGGTTTGCAAATAATATGACACTGACAGAGTTTGAACACCATTTTTCTCTTTCCAGGACCAACTCTGATACCCGGGCTTTGGGTAGTTGTTGATAGTGTACTAATATTACATTACTGTTGTTCTATTGTTGCTGCAAACATGCTTGGACCTCAAAGATCACTACTTTTGACAGATGTAAATCTCACAAACTTTGAGCAATGGAGTGAGTGGAAATATATTTCCAATAACGTGTGTGTATGTGGATAAAACAGCTCATTGAGTCCTGTATAAGTGATTTTGTCAGGAGCCTTGGCTCCAACTTGATTCGCGGGAGTGTCGAGGAAGAAAGGTTCTGCAGAAGGCACTTGAATGGTAAGAGGATCATTTGGCTGACATGTCAGCCTGGGTTCTGGCAGTCCTCTGCTGTCACATTCCACTAAAGGTCAGATTGGACTCCACTCCTGCCCACACACAAGCCAGAGAGTACGGCAGGACTCATCCAAAGTTTGAGCAGAAGTATCGCCTCCACCGTTGATGTATGGTGTGACAAAGTGACAGTGACAGACATAAGAGACTGCAACTAAAAATGTGTGCACAGAGACAGCCTTTCTCTGGTGGAAAAAGTGACATGTTTAATGAAGAAATGAGTCTGAGGTTCCCTTGACCATCTTAATTGAACTGAGATAAAAAATAAAAAAAAAACAGGAGCAGAGTGAAAGGATGACTGATTGCAATGAGCCAACGCACACAGCAACAAGCGAGCTGGAAGTAGCTCGACTAAATTGAAAGCAGCCGTTAATGTTGTTAGTGCTGTCTGGTTTTTTCCTGCTGTGAAAATCTAAATCGTCTTCTAAGAAAAAGTTCCAAAATGACTTGTGTTCTTACCAGGGCTTTAGAAAAGCTTCATATCCAGTCTGTGAATACAAAGGACTCCCTGGGTTGTATTAAGGAGTCATTGAATTTCCTTGAGATTCTCATTTCAGATAGCGTGTATGACCTCCTGGGAGGATCACAGCTTGAGTGCCACGGCATATCGTTCAGACAAAACTGCTATGCTGATCAAGTCTTGTGGCTGCATTTCTGTGCAGAGGTGAAAAAGCAGCGGCCTTCACAGCGTGATTAGTAGACATCCTTCTGCACCAAAGGCTAAAGAGACGAGCGAGGTGCAGCCGAACACCATCTGATGACAGCTGAGTGAAGAGTGACCATGGAGGAGGCTGCTTTCTTTGGGTGCAAATGAAGACTATAATGGGTAGACATGGTGGACAATGCACAGGGTGGGTGGCTTAGGGGCTTTACAGTTATGAATACCACTACTTATAATGTAAAGTTATCCGGTGCTCATTGTAATATGATAGAATGCTGCCAGATCATTTAAAAAAGCAACTTGTCCTCAAAATAGTAGAGTGTGGAATCAAATAAGCCTAATTACTGAAACATTCAAATGTTTTTCTTTTAAATGTGAGAAATCCTACTTACTGAGAATTTGCCTTTAAGCTAGTCATGTAGCTCTGATCACACTTCCTTTCTCTGATCACACTTAAAACTGGCCTTTCACTTATGTCTGCACTGAAAACAAAGATGTAGATGTGTCTTTGGGGCTAGTAAATACAAACAAATAACTATAGCTAATAACTGTGGGCTGGGAAATGCACCCATTACATAGGGAAATATTTCTTTCACATAATATCCATCCATCCATCCATTTTCTATACCCGCTGTTTCCTGGTCAGGGTCACGGGGGTCTGCTGGAGCCTATCCCAGCTCACATTGGGCAAAAGGCAGGGGTACACCCTGGACAGGTTGCCAGTCCATCGCAGGGCCACATATAGACAAACAAGCATTCACACACTC